>JAOPTO010000976.1:58708-71527 GCA_033822845.1 Tetrapedia diversipes | reverse complement strand
TGGCTGGGTTAAATAATTGACAACATCTTTTTTTTCTACTTATTAAATTTAATTCAAACTAGAGCTGCGATCAAGGGCCTGCGGACGAATGATCTGGTCGGATGCTTAACCCTTTCGCTACGGGAGGATTCTTCGGTGTACAACTTCCGCTGAACGAGCCGCCATGTCAAAAATGTGCACTTACGGAACAATTGCAATTGCCCGTCGAACGTTCAATACCGCGGAATCTTACGCAGAGCGTAACTATAATCGGTCGTAGAAAGGAAAGGGTTAAAAAATTATCGCATAATGCAATAATATTCTGTTCGCGAAATTTCACGGGGTGACTATAGTCACCGCTCGTATCTAGCGAGAGTCAGTCGTTGGGTGACTATAGTCACCGCTCGTAGCGAAAGTGTTAAAGTACTCGAATAGCGCGATCATTTTCCTACCGATCTGTGTCTACCTGTACTTTCCAACAGGTTCGACGATTCATCGGCTATTTTTGGTGGAACCGTTTAGAAAACCGTTTTATAAGCAGACGGGTGACCTTTAGTCTGGCTTAAGTTAAAGGTCGCGACGCGAAATAGTACGACCCGAGGAGAGGAATGGTTTCCGCGTGGAGAAAAAGGAGTCGCGCCGTTGAGATCGAGTGCTTCTCGCGAGCTTGTACGGTTCGAAATAGACTCGTGCTATGCCAGCCGGGCAAAAATGCAATGAACTAGCACTTTGTGCGCCTGGTGAGAGTTACGATTGGCCTTCCGTACACGTAATTCATCGGAGTTGTTTCGAAACAGCAGCAGACACTTCTGCGAGCGCGTACAAGGTGTCTCATTTTTAACCCCTCGAGCGGTAAAGTTGTTTGATATGAGATATCCGTTTTTTGATAAAAACAATCGTAATTTTCGATTAACACGTTCCGTGCCAAGCCAATTTTGCCTGACTTGTCGTTCAGACTATTTGATATTTTGACCAAATGCACCATTAAATGTAATTATTAACCCTTTGCGGACGGAGCAGTAAAGAAAATAGTCACGTTACGCGTTTGTGTTATAAAAGCTAAAGCTGTATTTAAATAAGCTTTTCATAAAATCTAACAAAATTATAAACAAACAAATTTAGGCCAACTTGACTTCTTAGGCTAGTATACCTATGCGTATCTTATACGTGTCGTTTACGACAGACAAACGCCAGCCGCAGCGCGAGAGTTGGGCGGATATATCCGACACTCGTCCGCAAGGGGTTAATTATTGTATATACAGGGTGTTCGGACAGCCCTGGGCTTAAATTGAAAGAGTAACTCCCTGAGACATTCTAAGACGAAAATCAAGAGTAACGATTTTGCGTTTGAGGCCTTGTTTACGAGTTATAACTAGTTAAAGATATCGTTTAATCCGGACCGTTCGACTCTTGAGAGCGGGTAACTGACGCAACTCGGTCGGTAACGTCGCTGAATCCACAGTGATGCTCAAACGTCGAACGGTCTGGATTAAACGATATCTTTAACTAGTTATAACTCGTAAACAAAGCCTCAAACGCAAAATCGTTACTCTTGATTTTCGTTTTAGAATGTCTCAGGGAGTTACTCTTTCAATTTAAGCCCAGGGCTGTCCGAACACCCTGTATATAACAATTAAATAAACCTATGTGTTTTGCTCTATACTGCAACTTGTATAATGCTTCATTTTTTTAGGCAGAAATATAGTTTACAGAATTATTACAATATTTTGTAATAAAATATATGGTTCCAGCGCATTAGATAAATATGACTGCGTGTACCACCGACTCATACAGATTAAGATTCTTGTTTATTTTCTGTTTTCAAATCACTACAACAGCTGGAATCATGGCAGCCATAGAAGGCTGTTTGTTTCACGACGTCATAAAAAACGTTCTGCAATTTCACACACATATGCTCTCCTGGCTCGCAAAAATTTTTAAATAAACTTGAGGTTATAATAAACAAATATCCCAAGCCGCAAAATGATATGTTGTTTAGTTTACCCACAAAAAATTCCCAAAAATCGTCTTGATTTCGGGCCGTCACAGTAGAATGGCCCCTTAACCCTTCCGCGACGTAGGAGATTTAAATGCCGCGCTATCACGACCGATAAAAACGTAATTATATATTAAACAACAAATCCCTATCAATGAACTAAATTGGAGAGGATAATAATGTCTCGCCTAAGGATCGGCTATACAAGAATTACGTATGAACATTTACTTAAAAAAACGGAATCACCAATCTACAATACCCCAATCTAACTAACAAAATTTAACCCACTATTGAACCCGTCGCTAATGACCTGATTGTCGATGCGACGTTAAACACTCACATAAAAAAAAGAAGAAAACTGTACTTTCATCTCGTGAAAGCAGAAGTGGAATAAGTTTAAAACTTTTACTACTAGGGCAGTTTAAGTTTGGTGCTGCACAGACACGTTATGGACACGTTCATTAAAATTAGATACAGGTTTTAAAACCAGAATATGTATTGTTTAACAATCTATTAGAAGGTGCAGTTAAAAAAATATTCGTTCTTACGTAATGAAGTAAAAATTAAATTGCAAATTCACAGATTTGAAAAATAGGTTCCTAATAAGAAATCCAGTTTGGTTTAACCAGTTAAGCGCGTTTGACGTGTATACACGTCGAATCAAATCTCTCTTGCGATGCGTACGACGTGTATACTCGTCGTGTAAAATAAAAAATTATCATTGACTATTAAAACTCCGAATTTCAATATTATTTGATAGTATGTTCCCTTTATATTACCAAGTTTTGTTTGTTTATGCATTTTATTATTATTTGACGATTTTTTAACAAGTTTCTAATAACAGTAACCTTTTTCAGAAATTAATTGTTAATTTTTTATTAAAAAAAAAATGTAATTCTTTCTCGTTTTTCGTAAAATTTATAATGTGACCATTTGCCCTGCGTTCGACGTGTGTACACGCAATTACTTGGTTTTAATTCCGCACCCTGTGGGGGATTTCTAAAATTAAATTCCGCAGTTAACTGGTTAAACGATGTTTAAATGATGGAAAATATAGCATATTTGTTTCTGATTAATGCATAGATAAATATGAAATTAAAAATAGTGGTTTTACGAATATTTTAACCACTTAATTCAGTTCTTGAGAGCATTTTGAATTTTTAAATTGTTTTTCCGAAGAAAATAGAAAATTTTCGTCCATGATAAAAATATCAAAATATCAGGTTTTTATTTTAGCAAAGATCAAATGTTCCTACAGATGATATCGATAAAAGATTCCAAGATCCGTGTAATACGTTTATAATCTATTGGAGAAATTGGATGAGTTTTATGAGCAGAGGTTGTAAAAGTTTTAATTGTCTTGATTTCTATTTCAAACAACCGCAATTTTAGTTCCCTGCGTACACTAATCGTTTGAAGGTAATTATGATAATTAGTTAGGCAGTTAGGTAGTTACATAGCAACCCTGATAGTATGGTATTGAGCAATGAAGTCATTTCTTGGTAATGAGGGATATTTGAACAGGAGATATTATTAGCATTTCTTTTTTTGGCCATGAATAATTGCTAACAAGAGCTTATGCAATTGTGTTTCCTATTATGCCAGTTTGTGATTAGTAGTTTCTATATAGGGTATATGTTTTTACCATAACATTCTGCTAATTTTTAACAAACTTATTTAACTCTTTCTAATTTGACATAGATAAAATTGTACACTATGTTATTTAATTTTTGATAAATAAATTCTTTATAAACACAGTTATTGGGCTTGGAAACAACTAAAAAGTACCATTTACTTTAAGACATTTCTATAATGAGAAGAAGAGCAATTTTAAAACAGATCTCTGTCATCCAAAAAAGTGATCTTAAATTAAAAAAACACTAAAGTTGTGGGGTTAAATTTTGCACTATTTATATGTATAAATATAAAATTAATTGATAATCAATTAGTTTTTAGTAGTAGCTAAGAAATCTAATCTTTGTTATAGCTAATTTTAAAAATACTAACTTTTCACAAAACAATATTTGTGCTTACAATTAGTTTTGATTGCAATTTTGCATTAAAGATATATCTGTCATTTTTTGTGTAGCAAAGAAACAAAAACTAAAGAAATATCAAAAGAATTTTATGACAAAGAATAGATACCTGGATGTAAAAATTTAATTAACCAACATTAAGGAAACTCTTCTCGTTTCTTCCTTATTTCACTATTAGTTGTATGGTCATTTATATGCATAAATAGTTTTCAAAGACAGTTTCTAAATATTGAGGTGTAAAAGTACACATTTCTTTAATATGAATGAACTGGTTAATCTTAATCCTTTAATCCTAAATATAGTAAGCATTGTGCAAAAGTTTTAAGTGGTCTTTATACTTTTAGAATGGTAATTAGTTCTGGTTTCATTGAGCAGGTCATTTATGATGTTACCTGGAGTATAGATTATTTTACGATTTTCATGTAAATAGTTATTATAATATTCATATATTATAAAACATCTATAGAATTTTTCAGCAGGAATCAGGGGAAAAAAAGGATCTTCAACGATAAAATAAACTTTCAAATTCTTGAAAATAGAATGGCAGAAAATACCAACTGCGTTTATTAAGAAATTATTCAACGCTATTTTTGATAGGAAAAAAAATAAGAAATGTTGTTATGAAAGAAGCAAAAGTTATTTACATAAGATACTGATTATCTGAAAGTAATTTTATATTTTTAAATACAACTAATAACTCCTGAATGAAATATTTCTTAATAATTGGCAAAGAAATCCAAACAAAAATTTTCAATAAGAAATCCTCTGTATAATTAATAATTTCAGAATTAGATAATTGCAACTGTTCTCAAATTTAAGTGAAAATTTGAATGCTCAAAATATAATTTAAATTCAGCAAATTGTAAATTGACAAAACATTTTGTTAGTAGGTGTCATTTAAAAAAATTTTCCCAATACTGTATATTAAGAGTTTCATGTGAAGTTTTGATAGATCATTCTAAAATAAAATTGTTTAAAGAAAAGCTTAATAGTGTGGATATTAAATAATAATTAAAGAGAAATTGTATATACGGAATAACAAAAAGGTGTACACCCTGTATACAGTTTATTATTGGTGGGCAACGTGTATAGATCATCGTAGATCAAATGAGAACTTCGATATAGGAGAACGTTTTCACGTTCAAACCAGACAGATTTATGGACATGTGAAAACGAATGTTCCCTCTGACTTGTAATTCATGTTGTCTTTAGAGTAATTCGATTTGCCACGGCCCGAGCGAACGTAACGTTGATTTTATTTATACCCTATTTTCGTGATGTCCTTTTTGAATAATTAGAAGGCAGAACCGTGAAAGAATTTCGAACGTGTTTCTTGTAAAAGTTGGAAAGTCCGTAGGAATCATTCAAGACGAATATTCACGATTAACCTTGAACTGTCCATCATATCTTTTACTACCAACGTTATGATTTCATTTCCATAATTCATTTTCATCCAGGTGCCGTGAAAGTTTACGTTTTTATGGTCGAGATTCGGTTCCAATTTTATAACGTTGATTTATTGCGAAAAAGGAATCAAGAAAAGGTAAGAGGTGTAGGATTTAACCATCGTATCATTGGTATACATTTTGAAAATGACCTTAACAATTAGACTACAATCACAGATGATTATTCTGTGGTGTACCTGCGATGAAGGGAGAAATATGGGGGTAGGGGGATGATTTGGCTTGGTTAAGGCACCCTCCTAAGGCCCTCTATTCTATCTTTTACAACCTTTTCACAATTTCACGTTGTAAATGTAATTTCGAACGAAATAAAGTGTACTGCCGCCTTAAATGTTCATTATTCTCAACCGAGGAGGAACATATATCGAAAGGTGAAACCTTTGTTTGTGTTTTGCTTCAAATATATAATTTACATTATACATAAACAAATGTAATCCAAATTTATATCGTGTTTGATCTCATTTTTATCAAAAAAATGTCAATGCTGTGCTGAAGAAATTTTTATACGAAAAAAAAAAAACATGAAAAATAAAAAGGTTTTACCTTATCCTTAATATTTAAGTGTAATTTTCTAATGGGTGAAACCCATATAAATAAATAAATAAATAAATATTCTCTTACATAGTGCCTCAGCTTTATGAAATCGTTTTACGCATTCCAAGGGTAATCCCTCTATTAGAGGTAATAAAACTTGAACATTTAACGAGAGGTAGCTTTCGATCATTTATGATAGCGAAACACCAGTCTCGTTTACGTTTCAATTTTTCTAAACTCCTTTTTTTACCAACCGTTACAGCTACTGTCGTCACTCAAATCATAGGTGCATGGGATTAAGTGTTAGATTGCATGAAGATAATAAAGCTTGAACATTTAACGAGAGGTGGCTTTCGATCATTTACAACAGCAAAACACCAGTTTTTGTTCACGTTTCAATTTCTCAAAACTCTCTTTTATTACCAACTGTTACATGCACTTGAACCATAGGCGCATGGGATTAAGCGTTAGGTTGTATAGAGGTAATAAAGCTTGAACATTTAACGAGAGGTGACTTTCGATCATTTACAACAGCGAAACAACAGTTTTGTTTACATTTCAATTTCTCTGAACTCCCATTTTTTACCAACCATTACACCTACTATCGTCACTCAAATCATAGGTGCATGGGATTAAGTGTTAGATTGCATGAAGATAATAAAGCTTGAACATTTAACGAGAGGTGGCTTTCGATCATTTACAACTACAAAACACCAGTTTTCGTTCACGTTTCAATTTCTCTAAACTCCCATTTTTTACCAACTGTTACATGCACTTGAACTATAGGCGCATAGGATTAAGTGTTAGACTGCATGAGGGTAACAAAACTTGAACATTTAACGAGAGTTGGCTTTAGATCATTTACAACTACAAAACACCAGTTTTCGTTCACGTTTCAATTTCTCTAAACTCCCTTTTTTTTACCAACCGTTACACCTACTGTCGTCACTCGAACCATAGGCGCATGGGATTAGGTTGCATCGCCGGAAGCAAATGTGTTCTTCCAGCGACTGCATTCGCGTCGCCAACAATCGAAGGAAGTTTTCCTTTCGGAGACAACGAGAAACGAACACAAAGCGAACACAAAGCTGCTTCTGTTCGGTTTAGAGCAACGAGTTCCCGTGGCAGACGCTAATAAGTTTGCGGTCGGGCATTGAATTGACGGCAGGTCATACGGAACGTGAAAGTGCACCGCAATCCGTGTTGTCGGAGCATCATCAAGCCTCGTGCCCGTTTCTGGTGAAATTCTTTCTTTCCGCGGAACACGGCACGTTTTACTGGCCACCGCTAACCGGGACCGATAGTATTGACTACTCCTACATTTTTTTTTTTTTTTGCGCAAAGGTGAAACTGAAGTAGGGCATCGATCGTTCAAACTAATAAAGAAACGAATCCGTTTTGATAAAAATCTTTCACAGTTGGTTATAATGATCATCGACTCTTATGAAATCTTGGTGTATCCATAGTTTGGAGAAAATATTTTACACCCATTTTCGTTTTGTAAAATTTACATTAAGGAGCCTTTAAATAATTTAGGTATTGCTATACATACATTTCGATGTATAGGGTGTCTAATTTTAATTTCGCAGAGCAAATATTTGAAAAAATGGTAAAAATTACATTTTCATGAAAATTTAAATGTAGTTGTTATGTGCATGTTGAAATCAATGAAATATGCTACTCTAATAATAATAACAATCAATTTTGTACACTTTAGTATGTATACTCACGATAATTGTGTTTCTCGTTTATTTATGTTATTCGTTAAACAAATATGAGTTTCTCTAGTTGAGAGGACTGAGAAATGTGTTAGTACCTACAGTAACGGACAAAAGTTTAAGACCAAAGGGTCAAAGAAAATAAATAAATTAATTAATAAGGAATAATAGTATAAATAAAATTTGTATTTTATGCTAATCAATGATTGGTGTTCTACTATAATGACAATAAAAATGAATACATAAACAATTAAATACCAAATACATAAAATTTAAGACCCAAGGGTCAAAGAAAATAAATTAATTAATTAATAAGGAATAACAGTATAAATAAAATTTCTATTCTATGCTAATCAATGATTAGTGTTCTGCTATAATGACAGTAAAAATAAATACAAACAATTAAATACCAAATACATAAAATTTAAGACCCAAGGGTCAAACAAGATAAATAAATTAATTTAAAAAAATAACAGTATAAATAAAATTTCTATACTATGCTAATTAATGATTAATGTACTACTATAATAACAATAAAAATGAATACATTAACAATATTTGCGAACTATAAAATTATGTTTCACATTGTCCTGTCGCCTTGAACTTTCGTCCCCTATTGTAAATTGATTAATTAACAAGAAATTACAATACCAATAAAATTAGTATTCTATACTAATCAATAAATAGTGTTCCATCATAATGACGACAAAAATAAGTATATGAACAATATTTGCATACTATAAAACTATGTTTTTGTCCGCTACTGTATACAGAATGCCAAAAATCCTTGTGCCTCTGGTTAACATTTACAATTTGTCAAATCTAACAATACTTTTGCGGTTGACTGTACGCGTATTTCAATAAACCTGAAACAGTAACGTACGACCGTGTCCGTGTAATAAAAATCACACGGATCGAGGCAGGAATACGCTTTAATACCGACGAAATAGAGACATTTAGATGTACACGCTGTAGTCTTGAATCGAAAGGTTTTCACTTTTAACGAGCATCGCGATGCGCGTTCGTATCAGGTGAAAAGGTGAAATTCTGACGATCTGTCTGGACGTCGAAGCAGAGCCGGCCAGCGTGTAGCCTACCTTGAACGAAATTCTCGGTCGTTTGTAAATTTCACTAACAAAAGAGCCGCACGGACTCCGTTTGAGGATAATGGCCGGACGTTCTATGTCTTTTCCTTCGTTAACGATGCTGCCCCGGACAATGCTGATGGCATTTTGCACGAGTAACACACCGTACACTCGAAATGCTGTCTGAGTTTCCACGTTCGTAGGAAAATGTTAGATTCAGGGTTGTCGAAATGAGTTGAAATGAGTTTTGCTTCGAGGAGCGGACAAGTAACTCGAAAACGCGTGAACCATCGACACGCACTTAACCCTTTACACTCCTTTGTCAAGTGTGACACGACGTCAGTTTTTATCACAGTAACTCCTATACCGAGTCACGCTTAACATCTTTAAAGTGCCATTTTAAATACAGTAGCGGACAAAAGTTTAAGATCAAACAATTAACGAAATTAAACAAATATAAGTTTCAACAAAGCTTGAGATCCATGTTTAATATAATTAATAAAAAAAATAATTACCACTCAAGGAATTGTCCTTTGAACTGAATTTCAAATAAAACACCTAAAATACTAGGGAGTTATTGGCAACAAAATTGAAAAATAATTCGGAGTGCAAAGGGTTAACCTTCACACTGTAATAAAATAGCAAGCAATATATAAAGAGCAACTTAAAACGTAATTACTCTCTTATCAGAACCTCTTGCATTTTTGCGACTAGATTAAAAACGTATACACGCAACTTCAACTGTTTCTCGGCAATAAGTTGTATTAATTATATCACCGTGTTACGTTTAAGACAACTTATTGATAACTATTCCCACCTACGCTGCACGTTATTTGACCGGTCGCGGTAGCTAAGACAGGCTACAAATTTTTCTCAAAAAATGAACAACGAAAAAAGAAGTGAATATTGAAAAATGTATTATACGTATATTTGGGGAAAAGTCGTAAAGTTTAAAGGCGATTCAATTACGTTGTATATAAGAAATTGTAATCGAAATTTTAAAAACGGTCATTTGACCGGTCGTGGTAGGAATAATGTTAAATACAGTAATGGACAAAAGTTTAAGACCAAATAATCAACGAAATTAAACAAATACAAGCTTGAGAGCTATGTTTAATATAATTAATGAAAAAAATATTTACCACTCAAGGAATTGTCCTGTAAACTAAATTTCAAAGAATGTTAACCCTTCAATGCATGATTTAACCATTTTATTAAAAAAAAAAAAAAAAATGTTTTTTATGTCAGTAAATTTGTATAAATTGTATAAATAAACAGGCAAAAATAATGAAAAAAATTATTTATTTATTATACATACAAAAAAGAACAAAAAGGGTTTGTAACCTGCAGGGCACACAACTACAGAAAGTTTTCATATAAAAAGTAATGATTTAAAAAAATAATATTATATTTTATTTTATTCTTATTTGTTTCATAAATATGTTAAGAAACAATTATAAAATAATCAGCTAACTATTTAGAAATATACTTTTTTATGGTTTTAAGTTGGGTGTAACCCAAAATGAGGCAATTAGACGAGGTAGTCAAGTAAAATGATGTAAAAATTCAGTATTAGTGAGATAAATGTCTCGAACCCGTAGCCATTTGGTAGTTGAGGTATTGAATATAGTTATATAAAAATCAGCAAGATGACTCTACTTCTTTCTATGACGTGATTATGTAGTTAGTACCCTGTGTGGGGCACACCATGCATTTAAGGGTTAATCCTAGATAACTAAACTGAAATTAGTGTTACTTTGTAGCAGATCATTCGACTCATAAACTACGGATTAAAAACATGTATATTCTTATATTTCCTTTATTTATCTCAAATAAATTAGCGTAACTTAAAGGAAGTATTATAATATTTTAATTAGAACGTAGAAAAGTGGTAAAAAATTAGCGTTTACAATCTTGGCAGACGTTGAACGATCATGGCAGATCTCGAATTCGTAGAATTGGCAGAGGTCGGTAGTCTATTAGACGAATGTTTAATTATCTAGGATTAGTATAAATATGGTATCAAGTTTTCTCTAACATCTATCCATCGACCGATCTAATAGACTTCCGTGTTAAAAAGATTTGTTACGTTTACAATAGTGAAGTAACAGTACGTGCGAGTATCCTATTTAAAATTCAATGAGATCTCGCTGTAAGTTATGAATTTTTTATCTACGATATTATAACATAATAGTTTACACTGAAAAATATCGTCGAGCAACCGCTTCGTCTTGCATTCGCGCGTTGCAATAATTAATACGTAGAACAATCGTGCAAATTGCATTGAATATTGCATTACCTGTGCGCAAGAAACGAAAAAGTACAATGCGTTGTTAGGCATGACACGTAGAAGACGATGGCGGAGTAAGTATTTCTAATAAACTACAGGGTGTCTCGAAATTCATGGCACGATTGAAAAAGATAGGGGAAAAATTTTGAATAATATTTTTTGATATGAAGCTTCATTTCCAAATAAATGGATATTAAAGATTCATTGAATGCACTAATCACTGTGAATTACCTGTACATATTCGATTTTAAAATACCACAATATAATCTCTAATATTGTAATATCGTTATAATAATATTTAAGTAAATATTTATCCATAAATCAACTTTTTATTTTATGTAACTAATTTACTCAGGTTATACTAATGTATTAAATATAATTGCATGTTTCGAAATATATTACACTTAATAAAATTATAACATATTCTTATGAATTCGGACACAATAGAAGATTTAATTAATTTTTTCATATAAATTCATCGTGTGTCAGCATCTAAGAAATCTCTTGTTACAAACATTATTATATTACATATATTAGATAGATATTATATATTAGTTAATATATAGTTGTGTAATATATAACAGTCAATAGTTTCACGAATCTACAAATATGCTTTTCAGAACTACGTTGTAACATAGAAAACATAGAAAACTTAGGTTTAATGTTTCGTTTTGAACCTCAAATCCTTAACCCTTTTAGTGCCAAACGACGATATATCGTCGTTCACGTATTGGCGTCTTGTTGTACACATCACGAGAAACAATGTATTTTTTAAGACAATAAAAAAAAAAAAATGATTTTTTGAAAATTCTACAGTGGTGTTAAACCCCTTAAATCAATAATAATTGGTTTTAAAATTTGAATGCCACAGCATTCACGACATTCTGTATCACAATGAAAATGAATGCTATAGCATTCACGTCCGCGAACGTCTGTTAACTGCTGCTGCAACACCGATCCACGTGATCTTTTTTTTATTTATTTCTCGTCTCGTTGGACGAAGTATAAACTCTGAACAACGTCTTGCACGTCTTTATTGTGCTCAAGCGTTTACATAATGCTCTGTCTACGATTGCAATGGCACTTTCTTGGTGTTTCTTCCCCGTTTTTTTCCCCTTTTTCCTCGGCGTTGCACGTGCGGAAGATGCGCACGGTAGAATGTGGAGCGTGCGTTTTCGCTGCCGTTGCATCGCTCAGATGCACTTGCCGACGAAAGCGACAACCATTGTTATTCTACGTCGCATTGTGCTGTACGCGAGGTATTCTCGATACTGTGGTGTACGATCAATTGCAAAATTAACGTTAGAAGTAAGTATAAGACGAAAGTTTTCCCGTTGAGATTCTATTTTTGAAACAACGGAATTTCGATATTTGTTAGGTACGAATGGCGTTTGATCGATTAACCCCTTGACATAGAATGACGAGTTAGGGTCGTCATTCGATTCATGTGCCATTGTAGACTTTGACGAGTCTGACTCGTCAAGAGCTATCTTCAGCGAACGCCGTGCAGAATACAATTAGATTACTTAATTGCTTCACTCGTGCATTGATTCTATTTCGTTTAGAATATCCAAGATGCTCCCTCCTCCCCCTTTCAAAAAGAATTTCAAAATAAAATGTTCTGTTTCCAAGTTTGCACAAACTGTTCAATTGAACCAAATTAAATAGTATTTTTCGAATGCATAAAATTCTAACTTATTTGTATGCCAAGGGGTTAA
>JAOPTO010000976.1:20729-52676 GCA_033822845.1 Tetrapedia diversipes | reverse complement strand
ACTCTTTAGTATACGTAGAATAAAAATTTTATTTAAGTTGTTATTTCTTATTAATTAATTAATTAATTTTAATTCTTCAATTCTTTAGTATGCATAGAATAAAAATTTTATTTATACTATTATTTCTTATTAATTAATTAATTTATTTTCTTCAATTCTTTAATATACATAGAATAAAAATTTTATTTATACTATTATTTCTTATTAATTAATTAATTTGTTTTCTTCGACCCTTTGGTCTTAAACTTTTGCCCGCTACTGTATATTAAACGTCCGGTTTTCTTTCGTATCTCTCCTACTTCAATTTGTTAAACCACTTCCCTGCTTTCTACGAGCGAACGTCAAATATTGCGTTTTCAAATTCACCATTTAACGTAAGTACTAGTTCCCGCATAATTCTGTCGAGCTTATCGCGAGATGGACGTGTTCCTGAAACGTGGGACAAGTCAGTCCATCGTATTGTCCGTCTGATCCTTCCGCCTTGATCCGATTCCTGCATGCGGGGCTGTAATCGAATCGGTCGTCAATCATTATCCATCCCAAGCATAGAGTGAGCATTCTACGAGAATCATAGAAATCATTGTTATTATTATTATTATTGTTATTATTATTGTTATTATTATTATTATTGTTGTTGTTATTATTATTATCGTTATTATTGTTTTTATTATTATGGCAGCCATCAAATACATTAATGCCTGCTTATTATTATTATTATTATTATTGTTATTATTATTATTATTGTTATTATTATTATTATTGTTATTATTATTATTATTATTATTATTATTATTGTTATTATTATTATTATTATGGCAGCCATCAAATACAATAATGCCTGCTTACTATTGGCATTTCCAAAAGAAGTTACAAAATGTGTTGTTTCAATTAAAAAAGATGCACTTGACTTAACTTGGTTCTTAACCACAAAGTTAACATACCAGGTGTAAAATAATAAATATTATACTTAACAAGACCAGTAAAAATCACAATTTGTGAAAGGATGCTATAAATTATTGTTCAGATACAGTAATGCCTGGTTTACTATTGGCATTTCCAAAAGAAGTCACAAAATGTGTTGTTTCAATTAAAAAAGATGCACTTGATTTAACTTGGTTCTTAAGCACAAAGTTAATATACCAGGTGTAAAATAAACATTGCACCTAACAAGACTAATACAACTCACAATTTCTGAGAGGATGCTGTAAATTATTGTTCAGATACAATAATGCCTGATTTACTATTGGCATTTCCAAAAGAAGTTACAAAATGTGTTATTTCAATTAAAAAAGATGCACTTGACTTAACTTGGTTCTTAAGCACAAAGTTAATATACCAGGTGTAAAATAAACATTGCACCTAACAAGACTAGTAAAAATCACAATTTGTGAGAGGATGCTATAAATTATTGGTCACTGGAAGATTTAATGATGTCTCTTTGCGCTAGCTGTATTTTATTCGTGACAGTGAACGATTTGAAATTGCATTCAAGTCGGTCAAAGAGACAGACAGAGGTCTTGGGCTTACCTGCATTAAAATTATAAGGGGGTAGCAGTGAATAAAGGGGATAAAGAAGCAGAGAGCAGAGAGAAAGGATGCAATAGGAAGGAGGTTGGCACTGGCGTAAGCTGTTTGGCATTCATTTGGCGTGCAACTGGGAGCCCATTCCAAGATTGAATCCCACAAAACTGGCTGCGCCACAGCGTTATAATTAATTTATAATACCTCTAATTACGTGGCCGTGTCGGATGTGGCTGTCCCAACGTTTAATTTGTTCGCTAATTAAACAGGTTACGCGCCCTAGCGGGGGCCAGCGTCCCCTGCTCTTCCTCGTTTCCCTTTCCCGCCAACCGTCCGCCATTTCCAACCTTCGCAGAGGTTATTTGCGCTCAAAAACGATGAATAAATCCGCACCGTTTGTCGCGGTCTCTGGCGAACGTGCAAATAAGTAGGTACGTTTGTCTGGAAGATTTAAAGATCTCCCTTTGCACCAGCTGTATTTTCTTTATGGCGATCAACGATTTGAAATTGCATTCGAGTTCGGATGCAGCTCAGCGCACATTCATTCTTTCTTCCTTGCACACGAACCTGATTGCTCTGTCTCTTAAGGCTAGCTTTTACAGTTGTGGACAAAAGTTTAAGACGAGAGAACAATGTAGAACACAGTTTAATGATCTGCAAATTATGTCTGTGTATTCATTTTTATTGTGATTATGGTAGAACACTATTTATTGATTAGCATAAGATAGACATTTTATTTATTATACTATTTCTTATAAAACAATTAATTTATTTTCTTTGACAGTTTGGTCTTAAGCTACTGTATACTTATTTCTTAGTGTACAGTAGAGAACAGAAGTTTCAGACAAGATAAGAATGTGAAACATAATTTTATGATTCGCAAATATTGTTTATCTATTCATTTTTATCGTCATTATGGTAAAATACTATTTATCAATTAGTATAGAATACAAATTTTATTTATACTGTCATCTCTTAGTAATTAATTTATTTATTTTCTTTGACCCTTTGGTCTTAAACTTTGGCAAGCTAATGCAAAACAGCTAGAGTAAGTCGTCTATAATAAACACTTATTTATTTGTACATTATTTTACCAAATAAACGTGTACCTTTTGCATCCTTAAATTAATGGCTTTTATCATTTATTTGTACTCTTCGATTTTTTGATATTAGCTGTGATTGAGTCAATGAAAAAAAGTAGAGGAAGTAGACCTCCCCACCAACCTAACTCATAAAAAGCATTTCACAAAGTATGCAACATATTCTTTCAGAGCACCATTATTTGAGATAGTACTCCATGTTATAAATTTTATATAAAATTAAAAGTAAAGTTACATCGAAACGTTGTACAATTAAAAGACCTCATTAAAATAAATTAATTACCGTAATACGTAACACGGTGAACTACTTGAAGCGTGATAAACACATTTCTCTGAAAAAATGATCCAGGAAAAAATGGTAAAAAGAAGTCCTATATAATTAATAATGAATTCGATTAATTCTCCTTTTTCAACTTACAAAAACAGATTGCATTCATGAAGAAATATAATATTTCAATTATTGAATGCAAAATTTTATATGAAATGCAATAAATTTTGTATTAACATTTATATTAAACAATAATATATGAAAATTGTAGCTTCTCCTGTCAGAAGTTCGTACTGCGCAGCCGCGTCCCAGCGCGCAGTCGCGTCCCAGGGCAGCCGCATCTCAGTGCGCAGCCGCGTCCCAGTGCGCAGCCGTGATCTACCGCGCAGCCGCATGCGTGCGCGAGGACTCTAGTCTAGTCTGAGACGTCGTGTCGTGAAGGTCGCTAGACATGTATCGCGTTCGTACGGTCTATAGCTTCGCGATTTCGCGTAATTTAACTCGTTTGCTTACTAATTAACAATCGGGAGTGTTAGATTGCTATTTTTATCTCCTTTTTTATTATCGATTCGATCCAAAAAAAATTTTTGTACGGAATATCGCGATCGGGAGTGTTAGACTTTTATTTTCATTTATTTTTTTTTTAATTAACGAATCGTGTGATACTTCCTGGCTTCAACATGGGGTTGCATGGTGCCCACAGACGACTGCATACGGTGAGTCGCATGTTTTATTATTCCTCCGATTCCCAATCATGTCGTAGGGCGAATGGTCCGAAACGACACGGGAATTGGTTGTATTTTTTATTGTTATTATCAGTGCACGAATATTTTATTACTCGTGTACACTGATATATTATTTGCGAATACTTTCTTGTTTTTTGCATTTACATAAATTTATTGCATACATTTTTGCTTTGTATGATTCAATAATTTTAAACAATATCATTTTATTCAATATTATTATTTGCATTAGAATTTCATATCATGTCATAATAAAGATTCGATCTATTAGACGTAAAAATTTTTAAACCGTGTTTACATAACGTAAACAAGAAAGTATTTCCCAACGAGCTGGCAGGTGGCATCGAAGCGATACCTATTCATTATTTTCAATCTTTAGACTTATCGCTTCGATGGCACCTCCACTCGGATCATTTACTATGTCCATTCAGAGCTTGGAAAAATATTATATATCTTTTCTTACTATAATAAACTAATATAATAAAGTATGAAAATTCTTTTTTCAAAGTATTCTCTCTTCTAAATCTTACCCAGCTCTGAATATTTGCCTTTCCGTTTCCATTTTCGTTTCTTTATTCATTTCGGGTTCCCGTAGGTGATACGCGAGACGATAAAATCGTCACAAAAGGGCCTACAGCGGAAATTAGTATCGCGAATTAGTATAGTTTATAGGATTTGCCCACGGTTTTTTTCGCTTTTCAGAGATTCGGGAAAAAGTCAGAATATAGGCTATACCGATTTAGGAGATGCTGAAAATAGTATTTACGCGTGAAGGGTTTAGAGGGTTTATGATAGGGGGTTACTGGGAGGGAATCAGTACAGACCCTCCGTTCAAGCGGAGTTTGGTTTGATAATTTAATTCTCTTTGTACCATTAAATGGTAATTCTTCCATCGGGGTCCAACCTGGGCGTGGCGCGTATATACTCTCAGGGCCCTCCGTTCACGCGGAGCTTGTTTGTTGAAAGGTTACAGCCACGTTGGACCCTGGTGGATGTTTTATTCGTTAGGGGTAACGGGTGTGGGTTAACGGGGTTGCAGGGCTGGGGGTGTACAGCTTAGGGGAATCAAAGGGTGGGTTCAAACCCTCCGCTTACACGGAGTTTGGTTTATTGAAGTAGTAGACTGTTAGTACCTTTAAATTTGGTAACTTTTGCCCGGTAGTCAGCGTGGCCGTGGCGCGTATATACTCTCAGGGCCCTCCGTTCACGCGGAGCTTGTTTGTTGAAAGGTCACAGCCACGTTGCATTCGGGTACTTTTTTATTTGCTAGGGTTAACTGGTGCGGGTTAAACGGTCTTAGGGTTGGGGGTTTAAGGATCGAAGGGGTTGGGGGGTGGTTTCAAACCCTCCGTTTACTCGGAGTTTGATTTAGTAGTTTAATTCTATCGGTACCATTATATTTGGGTACCTTTTGCCCAGTAGTCAGCGTGGCCGTGGCGCGTATATACTCTCAGGGCCCTCCGTTCACGCGGAGCTTGTTTGTTGAAAGGTCACAGCCACGTTGCATTCGAGTCCTTTTTTATTTGCTACGGGTAACGGGTGTGGGTTGTGGGAGGATTTAGTATAGGAAATTCGGTGATTAGGCGCGCGTGGGGTTTCGTGGGTGTAAAGTCAAGGGCTATTAATGGGAGCAAAGGTATAGGGACAATCGGTGTAGGGATCCAAGACGCCAATCAAACGATTTCGGTATTACAGGTTGTAAGATCGCTGGAAGCAATGATTAAGAACGGCGAAATCAAAAGTTTAGCTATATAGTTAGTAGGCCTTATTGGCTTAGGGCTATAGGAAATAAAGTTAATTGGGGTGGGTGCAAACCCTCCGTTTATACGGAGCTTGGTTTAGTAGTTCAATTCTATCGGTACCATTATATTTGGGTACATTTGCCCGGCAGTCAGCGTGGCCGTGGCGCGTATATACTCTCAGGGCCCTCCGTTCACGCGGAGCTTGTTTGTTGAAAGGTCACAGCCACGTTGCATTCGAGTCATTTTTTATTTGTTAGGGTTACCCGGGGTGGGTTTCGCGGTCGTGACGTTGAGGGTACGCGATCTTAACGTTGAGATACGCGGTCGTAACGTTGGCGGTACGCGATTTAAGGGGCGGGTTCAAACCCTCCGTTCACACGGAGTTTGGTTTAGTAAAGTAGTAGTTTGTTCGTACCTTTAAATTTGGTACCTTTTGCCCAGCAGTCAGCGTGGCCGTAGCGCGTATATACTCTCAGGGCCCTCCGTTCACGCGGAGCTTGTTTGTTGAAAGGTTACAGCCACGTTGCATTCGAGTCATTTTTTTATTTGCTAAGGGTGGCCGGTGTGTGGGATTCGAGGGATTAAGGATAATGGGTTTTTGGGTTTAGCCTAGCGGGGATATTAGTTAAAGGGTGTAGAGGTTAGGTACATCGGGGGTTAAGGGTCGGGGATTTTATGGGTATTGGGTTCCTGGGAGAATGGTTAAAAGTACAGGGGAAGGGGGTGCTGGGATGGGGGTGTGGGATGGGTGGTGGGTTCCTTTGGGGGCTCTGGGTCTCTTTCCCCCAATACCGTGGCGGATGCACGAACTTCGGCACCCCATTGTCTTCGAAAAACTATGTCTTTCGAAGTACTTTGTGGTTTCGAGGGATATGTGGTCCCCTGCGGTATTGGTTACCTTTTTCCCCCCAAGGGTTGATGAGACTTGTACCCTCCAGGCTCTCCAGGGCCCTCCGTTAACGCGGAGCTTGGTTTGCTTGGAGGTGTACGCCTGCATGTTCATCACTCATCAACCCATTGGGTCCCATCCCCCTAGATCCTCAGTGGAGCCGGTACGCTTGCGTACCTGCTCGGCCTGTATACACATGTCAGGGTCCTCCGGTAAAACGGAGCTTGCTTGTTGAAGGGCTGGGCCCCTGAGGATCTAGGTTATCCCTCTTTCCTCCTCATACCACCTGGACTACGTGCCAATCGGTATGAGGCGTTCGTTCCCCCCGACACCTGTCAACGAAGTATGACCCGGTAGGTGCAATGTGGGCCCTCCGCTGGCACCGGAGCTCTTGCACTGAAAGGTCCTCTATATTCGTTCAGGTGCCGGGTCCTATCCGGTGCGATACTTCCGTGTATTCATAATCCCTTGCATTGGCAACGGTGCTCTGATACACGGGGTATCGGGCTTGCTCCAAGCTCGGGGCCACTGGGGACCTGCCACGTGACCTGTTTGTCACTGTGTGGTGGCAGATCCACAGTCGGGCCCGGGTTCCTTTTCTCCGGTACCGTAATGAATTATGATCCTTGGGTATCTTAGGCTCCGTAGCTATCTTAGCTGCGGTTCCTCGGGTATCCGAGGATCCGCTGTTTCATTACGGTACCGGGCCCTCCCGCCGACCGTACTGCCGACTCGGGGGTCCAACCGTGGGCACTGGATCCCATAAGGGGCTCAATTCAGTGCCCGGCCCGTCTCGTAGAGTCGGTCGGGTCCACGGCTCAATCTAGTGTTTCCTAGAATCTTTGATTCTGAAACATCTAAATTGAGACGGGGACGGGTCTCGAAGCGCAGTCACCTCCTCGTGGTGAGACCTGGAAATTGGTATGGTTTTTCACTGATTCCACTCAATGAGGAATCAGTGAAAAACCATACCAAGCTAAGAACTGCGCAAAAAAATTAATGGTTTTAATTAATTTTGAATAAAACTTCTCATCTACAATTTGCTGTACATTTAATTATTTTAAAATAAAGATAGGGTAAGTATTGCGCGGTTGTACAGTCCTATTATTCAACATATTGAGATCATTAAGTGTTATCCAATAAACTGTTTGATTGAAATATGCAAACGCGGTTGATGATTAAAAATTTCATTTCGGTCGTCGAGCGAGTGATTGATTATCGATTCGACATTGAATTTGTTTTTATATGTTAGAATCTCGCGAACACACTTTTATTACGGTCACATATAATTTTCAAATTGCAAAAAATACTTTTCGGGAGTAATTTAGTATCTTAAAAGTTTGTGCATTGACATTTTGAAATTCGTAGTAATAGTTGTAATTATTGGTTTTCGATTTATAAATTTTCTCACACATTTGAACGGTTAATATTGAATATAAAAATAAATATTTATTGTTACAGAACTCATCTGGACCTGGAAATGAACACCGGGACAACTCGCAACATCGGAAATCTCCAGAAGAAATTACACACATATTAAAAAATCAGATTATTTATTGTAAAACTATTTTATACAATGTATTTTACAAAAATCATAATAAACTGGATTAATTTAACAGTATTACAATGCTTTATCATTCATTCCCACTCCTATTTTGTCTAAGATAATAATAAACAATATTCTGCGAAAATTAAAAATAAGATTGGAATAAACTAGTAAAAAACGCGAAAAAATTTAAAAATTAACGAAGTCTGTTGAAAAATTCAAAAAAATGACGTCAAATTCCGAAAATTCAAAAGCGCGGGAAATTCGTACCACCTCTTTACACGTTATGTTCTCCTGATACAAAATCGAGATTTCGCGATATTCCTTCTAAAGTTCTCGGTAAGATTCGAGATTTTGTATCAGGAGAACATGGCAACCGAGGAGGTGGCACGGAATATTTTTCTTGGAATTTGACGTCATTTCTTGGAATTTCGCAATTTCTCGGAACATGACGTCATTTCTCGGAATTTCTCGGGCATGGAATTTTTTAACCCCAACCAAATTTTTCTACGAAAATCCAGATTTTGTATCAGGAGAACATGATAATCGAGGTGGTGGCACGGAATATTTTTCTCGGAATTTGACGTCATTTCTCGGAATTTGACGTCATCTCGTGGAATTTCTCGGTCATGGAATTTTTTAATCTCAACCAAATTTTTCTACGAAAATCCAGATTTTGTATCAGGAGAACATAATAATCGAGGAGGTGGCACGGAATATTTTTCTCGGAATTTGACGTCATTTCTTGGAACATGACGTCATTTCTCGGAATTTCGCGATTTCTCGGAATTTGACGTCATCTCGTGGAATTTCTCGGGTATGGAATTTTTTTATCTCAACCAAATTTTTCTACGAAAATCCAGATTTTGTATCAGGAGAACATGATAACCGAGGAGGTGGCACGGAATATTTTTCTTGGAATTTGACGTCATTTCTCGGAATTTCTCGAGTGCCGAATTTTCGAATCGCTACTTAATTTTTCTACGAAAATCGAGATTTTGTATCAGGAGAACATGACGACCGAGGAAGTGGCACGAAATATTTTTCTTGGAATTTGACGTCATTTCTCGGAATTTTTCAACACATTTTGTTACTTTCTTTTTTACGCGTTTTTTACTGGTTTTTTCAAATCTTATTTTTAATTTTTAATCTTTAATATTATTTATTATTATCTTAGGTAAGATAGGAGAGGGAATAAATGATAAAGCATTGTAATACTGTTAGATTAATCTAATTTATTATGATTTTTATAAAATACATTGTATAAAATAATCTTACAATAAATAATCTAATTTTATAATATGTGTGTAATTTCTTCTGGAGAATTCCGATGCTGAGTGTTGTCCCGTTGTTCATTTCCAAGTCCAGATCAGTTCTGTAACAATAAACATTTATTTTTATATTCAATATTAACCGTTCAAATGTGTGAGAAAATTTATAAATCGATAACCAATAATTATAACTATTACTACGAATTTCAAAATGTCACTGCGCCAACGATTAAGATACTAAATTACTCCCGAAAAATATTTTTTGCTGTTTGAAAATTATGTTAGTAGAAAATTATGTGTGAACGTATACGACGCACTTTCAACGGATTTCTTTTTTCCATTACTTTTGGGTTAACAAACAAAAAACTGTCTGTATGTACTGCTACACGTAATGTGTTAACATTAATGATAATTCTACCGATACCTAATTAGTATGCAAAACCAATTTTACGTGACTGCGTACGAAAAAAGTTGTATCGTATTGAATGAAAAGTTGCGAGGGGGGGGGGGGGGGGCAGTTCTCGGTATCCAAAAAATCGATTCGCTGATATTTTCTGTAAAGCGGCTAGCATTTCCTACGTGTCGCCACATCCCGAACTTAGAACTCGAGCCCGTGTTTCATCGATAAGCGATCAGGATGGACCCGGCCGAGTTCACTTCAAACTCCAATCCGAACTTCAAACGTTCGCCCAGCCCGCAAAGTTTTCGGGAGCTGCGCAAAAGAGCTTTCCAAGTGGTATGGAACGTGCAATCGCAGATTACTCCAACAGTACTTTGATCATACTTCACTCTAAACTTGCACGGGTACACACAATATAGAGGCAAACAATTTTACTCGAGAACGAGAAATTTCTTTTCCTTTCTTATTTTTATCACACTTTACTGGAAACGCAGCAAATTTGTCGATAAATTTTTTCAATAAAATGTTTCATGAAACTTGTCGATAAAACATGTTTTATGATCGAACCCACAGACGAATGTACTTCTCTACTTTTACCGCTTTCTGTATTTCCCTTAAGGTTAGGGCAAACTTTCGGTCTCCCATCCAAATCTTTCAACCTTTAACTTCAAATTTTTATTTCAGTAATACGTGGGGAGGGGGAAAAAAGTTTTAATCAAATGCTAACACGTTAAGTTTCCCGAAAGGAAGGGGTTGGATTGATTGATCGAACGGTATGAAATTTGATAAATTGCTTTCTAAAGGGGAAACACGCTCGTGTCGATCATCGAAGGACTCTATGGCTGCCAAAAATCTAGCATCCCCTTTTCAGTCCATCGATCTTCCCTTGTACATTCTGGCAAACGCGTATTAGGTTCACAAATTTATGAAGTTCCCGTTAACTGTAATCGATGAAAGTTCTATATATATATTCTGTAGCATTCATCGATACTGAAACTCGATTTAAATATATGAAATTACCCTTTAACTAAAAACGTTATTCCAAATGAAGCACTGCGTTTCTCATCATTGCTTTACTAGTGGCTATCTAATTTTTCCAAAAAATTCCACCTTTTCTTAATAAACCCCAGAGACGTGTCTTTACGATCCGAGCCCTCCATATTACTGTGATTTTTTACGTTGCACCTGTGAGAAGCATCGTTGTTTTGACTCGCAGAGGACACACCAGACCCTCTAATTCTTTTCACGATCGATACTTCAGAACGTGGGCCGTGAAACGCTGTTCTATACCTTCTCTATGGTACTACTTCGAAAGAAAAAGCAAAATGGACGCTTATCAAAATGCAAGGCAACCAAAAGGACCGGGTAATAGATGGTATACCGGCGGAGTGGCCATGAACTCCCATAGGAAATTAAAGTTGAGCGTCAAAGCGGGCCACCAAACAGAAAGACAAATTAAATGAAATGGTTTTCTCGATGTCTACTTTTAGTTGCACGCGTGATACACTATCACTTAATAATTTCAATTTATTATTTTCTTTTTTTAGAGATAATTCCATATTTAAAAAATATTCGAGTATAATATAAAAGTATAATAGGAGAAAGGGATGGGATTAGAGGGAGTTGGGAAATACAGTAACGGACAAATCTTTAAGACCAAAGAGACATGAAAATTACATTAAGTAATTTTTTGCGCAGTTCTTAGCTTGGTATGGTTTTTCACTGATTCCTCATTGAGTGGAATCAGTGAAAAACCATACCAATTTCCAGGTCTCACCACGAGGAGGTGACTGCGCTTCGAGACCCGTCCCCGTCTCAATTTAGATGTTTCAGAATCAAAGATTCTAGGAAACACTAGATTGAGCCGTGGACCCGACCGACTCTACGAGACGGGCCGGGCACTGAATTGAGCCCCTTATGGGATCCAGTGCCCACGGTGGGACCCCCGAGTCGGCAGTACGGTCGGCGGGAGGGCCCGGTACCGTAATGAAACAGCGGAGCCTTAGATACCCGAGGAACCGCAGCTAAGATAGCTACGGAGCCTAAGATACCCAAGGATCATAATTCATTACGGTACCGGAGAAAAGGAACCCGGGCCCGACTGTGGATCTGCCACCACACAGTGACAAACAGGTCACGTGGCAGGTCCCCAGTGGCCCCGAGCTTGGAGCAAGCCCGATACCCCGTGTATCAGAGCACCGTTGCCAATGCAAGGGATTATGAATACACGGAAGTATCGCACCGGATAGGACCCGGCACCTGAACGAATATAGAGGACCTTTCAGTGCAAGAGCTCCGGTGCCAGCGGAGGGCCCACATTGCACCTACCGGGTCATACTTCGTTGACAGGTGTCGGGGGGAACGAACGCCTCATACCGATTGGCACGTAGTCCAGGTGGTATGAGGAGGAAAGAGGGATAACCTAGATCCTCAGGGGCCCAGCCCTTCAACAAGCAAGCTCCGTTTTACCGGAGGACCCTGACATGTGTATACAGGCCGAGCAGGTACGCAAGCGTACCGGCTCCACTGAGGATCTAGGGGGATGGGACCCAATGGGTTGATGAGTGATGAACATGCAGGCGTACACCTCCAAGCAAACCAAGCTCCGCGTTAACGGAGGGCCCTGGAGAGCCTGGAGGGTACAAGTCTCATCAACCCTTGGGGGGAAAAAGGTAACCAATACCGCAGGGGACCACATATCCCTCGAAACCACAAAGTACTTCGAAAGACATAGTTTTTCGAAGACAATGGGGTGCCGAAGTTCGTGCATCCGCCACGGTATTGGGGGAAAGAGACCCAGAGCCCCCAAAGGAACCCACCACCCATCCCACACCCCCATCCCAGCACCCCCTTCCCCTGTACTTTTAACCATTCTCCCAGGAACCCAATACCCATAAAATCCCCGACCCTTAACCCCCGATGTACCTAACCTCTACACCCTTTAACTAATATCCCCGCTAGGCTAAACCCAAAAACCCATTATCCTTAATCCCTCGAATCCCACACACCGGCCACCCTTAGCAAATAAAAAAATGACTCGAATGCAACGTGGCTGTAACCTTTCAACAAACAAGCTCCGCGTGAACGGAGGGCCCTGAGAGTATATACGCGCTACGGCCACGCTGACTGCTGGGCAAAAGGTACCAAATTTAAAGGTACGAACAAACTACTACTTTACTAAACCAAACTCCGTGTGAACGGAGGGTTTGAACCCGCCCCTTAAATCGCGTACCGCCAACGTTACGACCGCGTATCTCAACGTTAAGATCGCGTACCCTCAACGTCACGACCGCGAAACCCACCCCGGGTAACCCTAACAAATAAAAAATGACTCGAATGCAACGTGGCTGTGACCTTTCAACAAACAAGCTCCGCGTGAACGGAGGGCCCTGAGAGTATATACGCGCCACGGCCACGCTGACTGCCGGGCAAATGTACCCAAATATAATGGTACCGATAGAATTGAACTACTAAACCAAGCTCCGTATAAACGGAGGGTTTGCACCCACCCCAATTAACTTTATTTCCTATAGCCCTAAGCCAATAAGGCCTACTAACTATATAGCTAAACTTTTGATTTCGCCGTTCTTAATCATTGCTTCCAGCGATCTTACAACCTGTAATACCGAAATCGTTTGATTGGCGTCTTGGATCCCTACACCGATTGTCCCTATACCTTTGCTCCCATTAATAGCCCTTGACTTTACACCCACGAAACCCCACGCGCGCCTAATCACCGAATTTCCTATACTAAATCCTCCCACAACCCACACCCGTTACCCGTAGCAAATAAAAAAGGACTCGAATGCAACGTGGCTGTGACCTTTCAACAAACAAGCTCCGCGTGAACGGAGGGCCCTGAGAGTATATACGCGCCACGGCCACGCTGACTACTGGGCAAAAGGTACCCAAATATAATGGTACCGATAGAATTAAACTACTAAATCAAACTCCGAGTAAACGGAGGGTTTGAAACCACCCCCCAACCCCTTCGAACCTTAAACCCCCAACCCTAAGACCGTTTAACCCGCACCAGTTACCCCTAGCAAATAAAAAAGTACCCCGAATGCAACGTGGCTGTGACCTTTCAACAAACAAGCTCCGCGTGAACGGAGGGCCCTGAGAGTATATACGCGCCACGGCCACGCTGACTACCGGGCAAAAGTTACCAAATTTAAAGGTACTAACAGTCTACTACTTCAATAAACCAAACTCCGTGTAAGCGGAGGGTTTGAACCCACCCTTTGATTCCCCTAAGCTGTACACCCCCAGCCCTGCAACCCCGTTAACCCACACCCGTTACCCCTAACGAATAAAACATCCACCAGGGTCCAACGTGGCTGTAACCTTTCAACAAACAAGCTCCGCGTGAACGGAGGGCCCTGAGAGTATATACGCGCCACGCCCAGGTTGGACCCCGATGGAAGAATTACCATTTAATGGTACAAAGAGAATTAAATTATCAAACCAAACTCCGCTTGAACGGAGGGTCTGTACTGATTCCCTCCCAGTAACCCCCTATCATAAACCCTCTAAACCCTTCACGCGTAAATACTATTTTCAGCATCTCCTAAATCGGTATAGCCTATATTCTGACTTTTTCCCGAATCTCTGAAAAGCGAAAAAAACCGTGGGCAAATACTATAAACTGTACTAATTCGCGATACTAATTTCCGCGGTAGGCCCTTTTGTGACGATTTTATCGTCTCGCGTATCACCTATGGGAACCCGAAATGAATAAAGAAACGAAAATGGAAACGGAAAGGCAAATATTCAGAGCTGGGTAAAATTTAAAAAAGAGGATACTTTGAAAAAAGAATTTTCATGGTTTATTATATCAGTTTATTATAGTTAAAAAAAAAATATTTTATTTTTCCAAGCTCTGAATGGACATAGTAAATGACCCGAGTGGAGGTGCCATCGAAGCGATAAGTCTAAAGGTTGAAAATAATGAATAGGTATCGCTTCGATGCCACCTGCCAGCTCGTCGCAAAATACTTTCTTGTTTACATTATGTAAATACACTTTAAAAATTTTTTCGTTTAATAGATCGAATCTTTATTGTGACATGATATGAAATTCTAATGCAAATAATAATATTGAACAAAATCATATTGTGTAAAATTATTGAATCATACAAAACAAAAATGTATGCAATAAATTTATCTAAATGCGAAAAACAAGAAAGTATTCGCAAATAATATATCAGTGTACACGAGTAATAAAATATTCGTGCACTGATAATAATAATAAAAAATACAACCAATTCCCGTGTCGTTTCGGACCATTCGCCCTACGACATGATTGGGAATCGGAGGAATAATAAAACATGCGACTCACCGTATGCAGTCGTCTGTGGGCACCATGCAACCCCATGTTGAAGCCAGGAATTATCACACGATTCGTTAATTAAAAAAAAAAATAAATAAAAATAAAAGTCTAACACTCCCGATCACGATATTCCGTACAAAAATTTTTTTTGGATCGAATCGATAATAAAAAAGGAGATAGAAATAGCAATCTAACACTCCCGATTGTTAATTAGTACGCAAACGAGTTAAATTACGCGAAATCGCGAAGCTATAGACCGTACGAACGCGATATATGTCTAGCGACCTTCACGACACGACGTCTCAGACTAGACTAGAGTCCTCGCGCATGCATGCGGCTGCGCGGTAGATCACGGCTGCGCACTGGGACGCGGCTGCGCACTGAGATGCGGCTGCCCTGGGATGCGACTGCGCGCTGGGACGCGGCTGCGCAGTACGAACTTCTGACAGGAGAAGCTACCATTTTCATTTATTATTGTTTAATATAAATGTTAATACAAAATTTATTGCATTTCATATAAAATTTTGCATTCCATAATTGAAATATTGTATTTCTTCATTACTGCAATCTGTTTTTGTAAGTTGAAAAAGGAGAATTAATCGAATTCATTAATAATTATATAGGACTTCTTTTTACCATTTTTTCCTGGATCATTTTTTCAGAGAAATGAGTTTATCACGCTTCAAGTACTTCACCGTGTACATTACGATAATTAATTTATTTTAATGAGGTCTTTTAATTGTACAACGTTTCGATGTAACTTTATTTTTAATTTTATATAAAATTTATAACATGGAGTGCTATCTCAAATAATGGTGCACTGAAAAAATATGTTGCATAATTTGTTGAATGTTTTTCATGAGTTAGGTTGGTGGGATGCGCAGCTTCCTGCACTTTTTTTTCATTGACTCAACCACAGTTAATATAAAAAAATCGGAGGGTGCAAATAAATGATAAAAGCCATTAATTTATGGATGCAAAAGTTTATTCGGTAAAATAATGTACAAATAAATAAGTGTGTGTTATAGACAACTTACTCTACCTGTATACGAAGTTTCATATTTTTTTAAATTTCCGGGTTCGCAAATGTCCCTTGCCAGCACTGACAATAAGAGAACGGCATACTTCGATTTTATAATTGAACAGAGGATAACAGAGTTTCGTACAACTTCCGGTTCATCCTGGATCCGAAGATGGTTCGTCTTGAAAAATTCCTGACTCCGTTTGCATTTCCTCTAACCTTAATATTATTTTATTCCAGTTCATTCGTCCTTGGTAATCGTTTTACGGAGAAGCGCAGTTCCTTTCTCCCTTTTTCTCTTTACCATGCAAAATAAATCAAGTTCATGCTTTTTTTTTATGCCGTGAATAATTCATGCGGCTGCAAACGTTCCCTGTGATACGAAATTCCGTTTCGCAGAAGTTCTTCTCAGCTTCCGCGCGTTTTCGTGCTGTTTTGCTTTGAGAACCACTGCGCGGACAGTGAAACACTCATGCATATCTCGTACGTGGCGTTTATGTGTCCACATAAACGCCAGTTGATTTCATTCGATATAGATCGCGATGGAATAACTGGTTTTATTTCGCCGTATCATTTCGCGAGGTTCGATTCCTTAATCAGTTTTGATAGCACGCACTTCTGCAACTTTGGAATGCATACAGTAGCGGACAAAAGTTTAAGACCAAAGGGTCAAAGAAAATAAATAAATTAATTAATAAGAAATGACAGTATAAATAAAATTTGTATTCTATGCTAATTGATAAATAGTGTTTTACCATAATGACGATAAAAATGAATAGATTAGCAATATTTGCGAACCATAAAATTATGTTTTACATTGTTATGTTGTCTGATACTTTTTTCTGCTACTGCATTTAGTGGCAAATTTAGCAGAGCTCAAAGATGGTCACCATTTGAAGAAGGCTACAATTTTTGCGATTGTAATCCGTTATTTGGTCGAAAAAACGGATTTCGTAAAATTGTTATTAACATTGGGGACTCTCCCATTTTTTCCTCGACAAATCGCAGTCATTGATTCTATTTACTTTTGCTATTAGTTAGTTTTGAGTTAGCTTAGTTGAACTGATTAAATATTGTACTTTGAAAAAGCAGAAAATGCATGTGATTAATGTGAACAATACTGTTATAGTTCAAGACCAACTAATAATAAAAATAAGTGAAATCAATGAAAGCGCTTTGTTGAGGAAAAAATGGAAGACCTTATTCGGTCAGCTAAGTGTTAAAATAATGCCACAGGTGTTTAGCGTCCAGGAAATTTAACCCTTTGCGCTCGAGAGGCGAGTGTTATTCACCAAACGACAGTTTCTCAAATTTTCAGACTTTAGTTACTTTGTTTATCAGTCAGACCTGGAAGTTAAATAGTGGTATATGTAAATTTTAGTATATCGCTTAATTAAACTATAATATAGACGAATCTTAGTAAATATTCTAAATTTGAAAATTTTTTGAAGTTGACATTATCAGACGACTAACATTCCCCTCTCGAGTGCAAAGGGTTAACCCGTCAAGAGTCCCTAGATCGTGAACATTAAATAAAATCGTAAGCCTCGACCAACGTTATCACTTTTAGTCGATTCGTACGATTTCCATTCACGTGTTTCAAGTGTGCCATATAAATTAATGTTGCACGGTTTAATTAACTTACCGGTTACGTTGGTTGGGGTTAATTAACACAATCGACAGGGTGGATGCGGTTTAATTACAGGAATCGGATGAAATATGCTTGTTTCCGTGTGGGAAAAGGAACGACGGAGGAGTTTAATATTTTTCAGTTAGAAAGTTAGCTTTATTAATTACAATTCTCTTCGCGTGACACACAATTAATAAGTTTCGCTTTACACAATGTTCATTTCTACGCGCTGTAATTGGATTTACATAATTTATACCGATTTCCGCGTAAAACGCGAGCAAATATTGAAACCGCAATGAGTACCGGTGTTCTTTTATGAACGTTTCAATTTCGACGGGTAATTGTTACCGTTTGTGACTACAAAAGAAGGCTTGATAGTCTTGTTGCAACAGTGGTTGCAACGATAGTACAACCAATCGTTGCAATTGCGGAATATTTAGTTTAAAGATTTAATAAATGCTGCAAGCTACATTATATCTGAACATTACGTTTATTATATCGTATTTCACCATTATTATTGTAACAAATACCTGTTAGCAGAAAATATTTACTTAGCTGTGTAAAACATTGAAAACTAAAGTGCTACGAACATGCTTATTAATTCTCCTCATAATTATGGCTTTCGATTAAGATTTATTTTAAACGGGATTGCATATTCAAAATTGCGCGCTGAAACCGTGCTCCAATATTTGGCGCCAATATTAATTTCGAGTTACGCCGCGTGTGTCGTTTTGTTCACTCAATCATTTCGTTCGCTTGTTCGTAACTTTTTATTTTGAAACGTTCATTTCCATTCCATATCTTGTGCAATTTAATAAATGACACCCCGACTAATCGCGACTACAATACATCGAATTCATCAATCATCTAATAATACAGCAGCGAACAAAAGTTCAAGACTAAATAGTCAATAAGAATAGATTGATTGATTGATAAGAAACAGCATAATAAACAAAATTTGCATCCTATGCTAATCGACAAATAGCGTTCAATCGTAATAACAACAAAAATGAATGCACAAACAATGTTTGCAAAGCTATGCTTTACATTGTCCTTTCGTCTTAATCATTTGTCCGCCATTGTATCTAAAACGTTTCTAAAAACTAACAGAGGGTTAACAAGACCAATCAATCTTTCAGAATCAAACTCAATTGACCATCGACTTCTCAGCTCCCTTAGCAATTAGCCTGCAGTACTTTATTTCCCTTTTCCCTTCCTCCCGTGAACTCTCATCGGTTCCGCCGAAGCGGCTCGTATACTAACCCCGCTGAAATCCTAACTCGATTTTAATCCCCTGAAAGATCAGCGCTTCATCGACGATCGACAGCCGAATCGTCGTTTCGACGGGCACATCAGACTGCGCCTAAAGCGCCGGCAGTGTCTGTGGGTGCACGTTCACGCACTCCCTGTTGGGTGTCGATGAAGCGGCGGTGGGAGGTGAACGAAGGAAAAGCTCGCGGGCTCCCTCGCAGCATCCCTCGCGTCCTCACTCGACGGCGTTCGCGTTGGTATTGGTCGGTGTGGCTAGCGACGGTTGGGCTGCGCGGGGCGGCGGTGGAGGGGGTAGATGCGTCGACGCGTTGCGCGGTAGCTTTTGCCGCGGCGCCCGCCAGTCCACAAGCGAAGTCCTAACGAGCAGCCGGCGAGCGACTCGTTTCTCCGCGAATCTTCCTCGCAATTAGATCGCGTCGAGATTTACGCGTTCGATCTTTCGGTTGTCCGGCTTCTCGCGTAAGCTTTGCTCGCATTTCGTCGCGTTCCGTGCCGTTTGTCCGTCTTTTATTCACCGCGTGTTCCGATCACGTTGCTTCGTCACGCAACCGTGCGCGACAGACCTCTGGAAGCTTCGAACATGGAAGGTTTGACGATCGTAAGCGATCGATTCGCGGATCGAAGGTGGTTCCGTTGAAGTGTCGTGAACAGTGTTTGGCTGAGGAACAGAAGCTGTGGTTAGGGTCCGGGAGGAGGCGGAAGTCGGGCTCTCGACGACATGTGACGAGCTCGGTGACAGCTGTCGATCGTGCGCCAGCGATAAACAGCGTCTACCCAGAGAGTCGATTGTTCCGCGTTGCGTGTCGTCCCCTGTCCGTGGATCTACCGGTGACAGCCCGTCGACGGTACTTGCGTCCCCGGTGGAATGTATTGTATCAGTGAGAGAGGTGTCGGTAGGTGTTTGTGATTCGGGAACAGTGCGACCTCGGCTACGAAAACGTTTCCCGCGAATTCACGGCTCTCGCTCGAGGATGTGGCGATCGAACCGGACTCGTCCAGGAAACTTCTCCGTGTGCGTGTAAGTTGAATTGATTCTGATGCAAGTCGCGGAGACCCCGAAATGTAATTACGAACCTCCCGGGAACGAAGTTTTGGTTAATCGAGCCATCGAGAGTAATCTCATCGACGAAATGACGTTTTCCATTTAAGGGTTGTTGTTTTTCAAGGTACTCGGGTACCCAGGTACTCAGGTACTCGGGTATGAAATACCTGAATAATTTTCATTTATTTATTTATTTATTTATTTATTTACTGGTAAGAGAAACCTATAACAGGGACAGAAATAAATTTAAATTGAAATATTTCGTAGCGAATTAGGAATTTTGATTTAGATGGGATAAACTATAGAAATTAAAAATTTGGTAATTGAATAATTGAAAAATTAAAAAGAAAAACGGAAGAAATGAATAATTGATAATATTGTAAATGACGATACCGAGAATCATAGATTAATTATAAATTATTTGCATGCAACAATTGCTTTTTCGACGCTTCCAATATTTTAGCAAACCGATAAGTTTACGTGTTCGAGTATCTCATAAACCAAACGAGTGAAACGCTTGAACAATTTTGAATTAAAAACTAACACCCCCATCGAAGAGGAGTTCGCCGATCTTGCGAGTTAATCGCGATCGTCACGAATGACACCGTTTCGTTTACCTAATAATCCGCGCGCTTACGAAACCGAGAACATCGACGGTCAGACGTATCCGGTAGCCAGGCTCCGGGTGGAACAATGATTTCCGGGGTTCCAGCGTGAACCAATAGCGATCATAAACCTTGATTGCTGCCGGTCATCGAGAAACTGGGGCGCAACCGCTACGTTACCTGATTCGAGGTTCGCGTACGAGGAAACAGGCGAAATAGAGGAATCGAAAAGGGGTAGAGAGGAAAAAAGCTCGTAGGGGAAGAATGGGGGGTGAAACAGAGGGGTAGGAGGGAAAAGCGAGAAACACGGGACAATACCAATTGCCACAAATTACACGTTGCTTTATCCGGTAACGCCGGCTCGCGATTAAAAGAGGCGACGTTGAATCGAGTACAGGGTGTGATTCACCCTTTCTCCTTTGCTTTTCCCTCTTCACTCGAATTTTTCCGGCTCATTTTCCTGCTTTTTCCTACGAGTTAACCGAACTTAACTGTGAACTTCGAATTATTTTTCAATTTTGTTGCCAATAACTTTCTACCATTATATTTCAAGTGTTTCATTTGAAATTTTGTTCAAAGGACAATTCCTTGAGTTTGGTACTTATTTTTTTTATTAATTACGTTAAACATAGCTCTCAAGCTTTGTTGTAATTGTATTCGTTTCATTTGGGCGAAGTTTCTTTGATCTTAAACTTTTGTCCGCTACTGTATTTAAAAATGTGTGTACGGTCTAATTGAGATTCAAATTGAAAAAAATCGCCACAGAATTGTTGTCGACAGCGTGGTTAATGAGAGTGTCGCTAAAAAGTTGTTGTTAACAACAAAAATTGACACCACGTTGCCTCACAGTGCATGATTATTCGGATTTTCATCGCCGTCTGACCATACGCGTACTTATACTACTGCGGGAACGCAGCTGGCGCTACCCGCCGAGATTAACCTAATTATTTTTTATAAAATGACACGGGTTACGTGAAATATGAATTGTGCAAAGCACTGTTCACAATTATTCCCACGTATCGTCGGTTTGTCGTGGAAAAATGTATGCGAAACACATTTCGTTGGCCATTGTTCTCACATCTTCTCTTTGCTGCTTCATTAACGACGAATTTTTCTCGAAACCGGGCAACGTCAATGTGTTGCGCTTCAATCATGTTTGATCCCTCTGATACCTCTTCCCCGTGCACCTTTTTTTTTCCCGCGAATTTCCGTTTCTGTCGACGGAAACATTTCCGCGATTCGAATCGCTATCCATACCTGTCCCTTTCATATTGATCCTTACCTCGGCACACGAGATATCGCTTTCACCGGGAAATATCGGTGGAAACGCGACCAGTTCGCTCTGCCAGCCTGCCGATGTCGCCTGCCAATTTTAATTTGGTCCCCAAACACGTTCGCGGGACCTGATGTATCACGCGCGTGTGCAGAAACTGCTCGTTCTCAAATTGTCACTTCTTTTTCGGATTATACGTCACTTTAACCCTTTCGCTACGGAATGCTCGTGACAAAATGTGATCGTTCTGCACGGAACGCATTATTGATTGGTTGACACTGAGGCACGGAATGCTGTGAAGCAATTATAAGTCGTTTCTTGTTCTTTAAACGTTATAATAATATTTATTATATTTAGTAATATCATATCACGGTTTCGTTTCATGATAGTCAATTGTTTGAAGTATGAAGCGTTGCCAGATACTCGATTGAAAAAAGTATCTCGTGTAAAGTAGGAAATAAAAGTATACAGGGTGTTCGGACAGCCCTGGGCTTAAATTGAAAGAGTAACTCACTGAGACATTCTAAGACCAAAATCAAGAGTAACGATTTTGCGTTTGAGGCTTTGTTTACGAGTTATAACTAGTTAAAGATATCGTTTAATCCGGACCGTTCGACGCTTAAGAGCGGGTAACCGAAGCAACTCGGTCGGTAACGTCGCTGAGTCCACAGTGATGCTCAAGCGTCGAACAGTCCGGATTAAACGATATCTTTAACTAGTTATAACTCGTAAACAAAGCCTGAAACGCAAAATCGTTACTCTTGATTTTCGTCTTAGAATGTCTCAGGGAGTTACTCTTTCAATTTAAGCCCAGGACTGTCCGAACACCCTGTATATGGTATGGACGTATATATACGTTCTTCGTACCTGACCGCCAACTTTCGTATATGAATGGTCATTCTTCGAGGGCGTATATATATACGCCCGTCGGAGCGAAAGGGTTAATAAATAAATTATCGTTAATAATTTTATTGAAAATTCTCGTTTCCAGTAAAAAACTTTTATTTATACTGTTATTTCATATTAATTAATTAATTTATTTTCTTTCACCCTTATTGTTCTTAAACTTTTGAAAGGATTAATGATCGAAGCGTTTGCACATTTTGTATTTATTTTTCAACATAGTCTCCTTTCAGCACTATACACTTTTCCCAGCGATGTTCAATAAGTTCGATATCGTTTTTATAATAACAACTGTCTTGCTCTTCGAAATAACCGTTAACCGCTGACAACACTTCTTCATCATCGGAAAATCGTTCACCACTTAGACATTTTTTCAAGTTTGGGAACAGAAAATAATCCGAGGGGGCTAAATTTGGCGAATAGGATGCACGAGGTGGCAGGCGATTCAAACTTTAATTCATTAATTTTGGCCGTTGCAACAACCATGACCAATTTTCTTCATTTTCAAACAAATTCACTGCAAACGTTTGCTATTGATGGCCGCCAAACAAAAACTAAACAACGTAACGTCTTCAAAGTTGAAACATATGCTTTATAGATCGTGTACTTTCTAATACAGTGATATTTTTTAAACGACTACCCCCCCCCCCTCTGTAGATTAGGCCGGGTACTTATGGGACCACCCTCGTAAAATAAATTAAAGTCGCTGGTTTAACCCTTTATAAGGCAGAAGGATTCGGAGTAATAAAATAACTTGCGCTTATATTTTTGGCATGTTTTTATTTATATAACAAAAATAAACTTAAAAGAAACAAAGAAACACTAATTATTTCGGAAGTTTTGGAAAACCAGACCTCCTTAGTTGCCAGTGCAACAAATTAGGACTCCTTTGATAACTTACATAAAAAGATACACAAAGTTTTTGTTGATGGTAAATATATCGCCTCTGCCTTAAAAAGGGTTAAGTTGACTTGGATAGCCAAAATAGGTTTACCGTGACGTCTCAAGAAGCTTAATCACCACCCCGCTATATCGCAACTCGTGGTTGCATCCCTCGCACGATCGAGCTGAACGTTGGCCCCCGAGTGTTTCCGAACGTGACGTTTACCACGTGCCGTCGCGTCGCCGTGCAGAATTCGTGCAGAATTTAACGAGGCGAGGCAGTCATCGTGAGCGTCGTTAAGCGACGCGCGGCGTCGCGAGTGGACGCTCCTCGTGAACCCTCGAAATCGCCGGCAACCTCCACTTCCGTTGTCAGTGCAGTGAGAACAAGTGCCTCGTATTTCGATCAGCGAATCGCACGAGGGATCGAGCGCGGTTTCCGGTTTTAAAGAGGCGGAGGGGAAGGTTGGTGGTGGTTTAGCGAGGCCGTGAATTAATCAAAGTGGCCAAACGAAATTATTTATTTAATTACAGTAGCGGGAGAAAGTTTAAGACGGCAGGACAATGTAGAAGATAAAATTTTATGGTTGGCAAATATTCTTTATCTATTCATTTCTGTCGTCCTAATGGTGGAGCACTATGTATTGATTAGCATAGAATAGAAATTTTATTTGCACTGTTATTTATTATTATTTAATTAACTCATTTTCTTCAACTTTTTAGTGTGCATAAAATATAAATTTTACTGATACTGTTATTTCTTATTAATTATTTAATTTATTTTCTTCAACCCTTAGGTATACATATTACAAATTTTATTTATATACTTCAAATTTTCTTCAATTTAAACATAGAATACAAATTTTATTTAATTGGTTATTTCTTAATAATTAATTAATTTATTTTCTACGACCCTCTGGTATACAAATTTTATTTATACTGTTATTTCTAATTAATTAATTTATTTATTTTCTTCAACTCTTTAGTATACATAGAATAAAAATTTTATTTATATTGTTACTTGTTATTAATTAATTAATTAATTTTCTTTGACCTTCTGGTATGCATAAAATACAAATTTTATTTAAACGGTTATTTATTAATAATTAATTAATTTATTTTCTTTAACTTTTTAGTGTGCATAAAATACAAATTTTATTTATACTGTTACTTCTTATTAATTAATTAATTTATTTTCTTCAACTCTTTAGTATACATGGAATAAAAATTTTATTTATATTGTTACTTGTTATTAATTAATTTATTTATTTTCTTCGACCCTTTGGTCTTAAACTTTTGCCCGCCACTGTATTCATTTATACTTTATCCACGAAATTTATCGAAATCAGTATTCGATGGCGTTGATAAGCTTAAAGCCTCGCTGTGTTCCTTCCAGCAACCAGCAATGAGCTGAAAGCGAACTTTTACCGCGGATGCAGTGAGAGAACCTGGTGTAATCCCTTTCGAAGACGATTGGATCGTCGTTTCGCGGCGGGAAGAGGGAACGAGGTTAACAGAAGCGGCATCAGGCAAGGAAAATCCGGCTGAGACAATAGGAAGAAGGTGCAGGAAGGGTGCTGACGGGAGGGGAAGGCAGGGGATCGACTGTAGAAAGGGTGAGTGTGGAAACAACGATAACAGTAGCATGATCTGAAATAGCTGTGGATAAATGGCTCACAATATCAATTCGCACGTGGCCAAATTTATTTGCATCTCTGATAAAATATTCTTCTGGGTACCTTACGAATTTTTAATAACAATAACTTTATTAACGGACAATAAGTCCCTTGGTGTCACAGAAGAAAATAACTGCACACAAAATTTTGTAACTTAACCCTTTTAGTACCGAGCAAATTTAACGAATTTGCTAAGGTTTGGGAAAAAGCCCATAAAAACGGAAGTAAGAATGATATTTACAAAATTCAACAAGAAGCATATTACGGAATAAAAGAAGAAATTGAAACATTTATAACGTTTTATAAATTTATTTTAAGATAGAACTCTCTCGCTATGCAAATAATTAGGCGCCATGGCATACGCAACGATATATCGTCGTTCGGTACTAAAAGGGTTAATTCAATACAAATTATAGTTACCGATCACGATTCGAGAGAATGAAAATTAAAGCAAGTTGCTTCATTAATTTTTGCAAGACGTTGTGCGTGGAAAAAACAGATCCGCGTGTTATCTTCCACGGGTCAACAAAAGGAGCAAAATTTTGCAAAATTTCGAGCAAAATTCTCGTCAGCGAAACATCAGGTCTATTCCGCTGCGATCCAAATCTGACCAGCGCGATTTATTATTCTTCACGCTATAAATCGTTACGGTTACAGTACCGGACAAAAGTTTAACAAGAAATGATTATTTAATTAATACGAAATAACAGCACAAATAAAGTTTGTATTCTAATGACAACAAAAATGAATAGATAAACGATATTTTCGAACTATTAATAAACCATTAACCGTTTGCACTCGAGAGATGACTGTTGATCGTCTATTAACCCTTTGCACTGTTAGTCGTGTAGGCGTTCTTTGATGCGGCACCACAAAGACCGTGTGGTGCCGAAAGAACAGTGCGGCACCGCAAAGAAAGCGCGGTGCCGGAAAACATCAGACGGTGCCGAGGATAAGGAATCGGTAATTGTTCGGTATTCCGTTTCCTCGATGCCGTGGGGATGTTGAGGGCGGGTAATTTTTGAGGATCCTCATTGGTTAGGGCAGGAGCCGCCTATCAGGCAAAATGCGAATAAATAGAGAGCCTCGCGAGAGGTCTAGAGCTTTTTGAGTTTTATCGGCAGTCTTGATTAGAGTACGTAGGGGTACGGTCGTGGAGTTCAGAATAAAGTGTTTATGTTACGGGACTATTCTTTAGTTTTTACCCGACGTACGCCTCTACAGTCGTCTAATGATACCAATTTCAAAAATGTTCAAATTCGAAATATTCACAGAGATTCGCAGAACTTTAGAATCTTGGAAATTAACCCTTTGCATTCGAGAGGCGATTGTTAGTTGTCTAATGATACCAATTTCAACAATTTGCAAATTCGAAATATTTACTAAGATTCGCCTATATTAAACGTCATTTAGTTCAGTTAAATATTCATATATATATATATATATGAATATTTAACTTCTGAGTATTTCTAATAAACAAACTGACTAAAATCTGAAAATATGCGAAACTATCATTTGGTGCCTAACAGTCACCTCTCGAGCGCAAAGTGGAGAAAATGTGGAGACATGGAAAGGACTCTGCGAGTGTTTTTTGGATTCTAATGAGGCTGCAATCAAACGCCCGTGGTGAAGTGAGACGTTACTCTTTTCAAAACCTATTCTCTGAGTTATTCTTACGAGAGTTTCCACGATAGGGTCGAAACATCACGTTCAGAACAGTTCTAATCCGAGGAAAATTCCCGTGACAATGCGTACAACAACAAAGCATCAAAGCATTGTTTCACAAATAAAAGTCTGTTTCATTCAGCAAACATGAAAACCCGATTCGAAATTCCTGTGGCACGCAAACGGTTAATCATACCGCGAAAGGGTTAATCCGACAGGGGTAATTCCGCCGCGTCGGTATAATGGAACACGCCGATAATGTACAGGATGTTCGAAACTTCAGGCACATTTTAGGCTTCTCGATAAAGCCAGCCTATTGTCCCGAGGAAAGCAGGCCAACCGGCGCGGTTATCACGGCGGCATCGACCCTCGGCAACGGCCGCGAACATCCGTGATTTAATTACAACAGATTTAAGACGGATTTTCGGTAATACCTCGGCCGAGCCGCCACGAGCGCGTGCCGCGAATTACACGCGTGATTACAACTCTAACGCGGCACGTCGAAATATGCGGCATTATCGGGAGGCATGTAAATCAACGTTATCGCGGCGCTGAGAAGCCGGCTGGTAAACGTGCCACCTATCACACTCGTGTACACTCCCGTTTAAAATTCATGGGTCGCTTCGATCAGTGTGGAACAAAGAAACGTTTGTGTTACAGCGAAAACTGTATAATGGTCAACAAAAATTTGCTAAGAAGTAATTGTGTTTGCAATTCTTGCACGTGAAACTGAAAATCCGTCAAATTGACGGGTCCCGTGAACCTAGTGTTAAAAAGGATTATAAAAATTTCTGCATACACGCAAATTATGCAATATATGCAGTATATGCAAATTAAAGGATTATAAAAATTTCCTGATGGTATATCCAAAAAGTTGAACACAATTTCTGATCGAGTTCGCTGCCCTACGAATTCCTCGTTGATTCACGAGGACTCGGGGGGAAAATGGCTACTTCCGTTCGGATTCACGGGACCGTCGCTCCTTCCGTGAATTCGGTGCAAGAAAGTCAAGAGGTTCGATCTGTGTCGTCGAAAGGTTGAGCCGAGGATAAGAGACCCATGGATTTTTCTCTCGGATTGAAAGCGTCCTCTCAACCACTGCAGCTACCTAATTCTCTGTCTGTTTTCTTCCGTTCGACCGTCTTCTTTTTTTTTTCACTTCAACTAGGAAGGCGAAAAGAACCGGCAAAAAACAGAGAAACTTCGAATTGGTCGAGTTACAGTCGAAGGCAAAAGTAAGGGGGAAAGGATAGAGATACTTGAGACTTGATGAAGATCGATCCACTTTTTGCTTGAAACGTAAACAATTTGGAATTTGGAAGATGCACGTGATTTGGGGATTAATTAATTTCATCGTTAAAATTAAACAATTTCTTATTGTTTGCCTGTCAGTGGATATGAACAATTTGGAATGCATCATTAAGTTACCATGAATTTATAAAAAGTGCACGGAATTCATTATTATTTCAGCAACAATTATCATTGATTTCGATATGTGACTGTAAGATCGTATTTTTATTCCATAAATATATTCCTTGACCGAAAGTAACCTCTTTATAGTCCATTCAATTTTATCTAATAAACTGATCAATGCCTATTGGATACCGAAAATCCCTGCGTCCGTTTTAAACGCTTTAAACGTGACAGACGAAAGAAGAAACTTTTGCGAGTGACTGTACACGATGCTTTCCGGCGAGGTGTAAAAGGATCCTTGTGTTAAGGGGGAGAAAGGTGAGGGAAGTTTTTACGTGCCTTTGCCGGTGTCGATGTAATAGGGTTGAAGTGGGATAGCCGAATGCTCGCGGAGTTTGCGGGCCAGAGGTATTGCGTTCCCTTGCCTTAAGTATTCGTTGCCTCGTTATGACGTAACTTTGTCCGTGAACTATTTTCTTCCCCGCCGAGCTCGAATCTCCACCACGAAACTTCTCCCGAGACCCTGTCGCGAAGATTGTTCGGTTACAAGCTCCAATGACGCGGAGAGAAATTAACTCGTTAAGCGGCAAGCTTTAAACCCGTCCTTTAATCCATTCTGGTACGCGTGATTGGGTCTGTTATGGGTAGCGATGTACCCATAACGAAAAAAATAAAAAATTTCGGGTCCTGACCCGACCCATACCCGAAATATGGATTACTCGAAAGCCTAAAAACAGGTACGGGAGTATTTGTGTCCACAAACTTTATAAAAGCAGAAATATTATACTTTTTCATCGCTCGAAGCAGATAGTTTATAATCAGAACAATCTGAAATATCGAAATCAGGCATCTGTGATACAACTTTAGAATTTCAGGTACCCGAAACTTTTGGTACCTGATTTTAGTTTTGAGTATCTTGAAATATTCGATATCGGATTTTAATTTCGGGTACCTCGAAACATTTGGTACCCGATTTTATTTTCGGGTACCTTAAAATTTCTGGTACCCGATTTTGGTTTCAGGTACCTCGAAACTTTGTTACCCGATTTTATTTTCGGGTACCTTGAAATTTCAGGTACACGATTTTATTTTCTGGTGCCTTAAAATTTCTGGTACCCGATTTTGGTTTCAGGTACTCCGAAACTTTGGTACCCGATTTTATTTTCGGGTATTCTGAAAATTTGAGTACCTGAAAGTTTTTTATCCTAACCTGAGGCTCGAGCGTTCCCATACTCCAAGTCTGTTATCAAATATTACTACTGCTGCGAAATTGAGTCGCTGTTATCGCGTATCATCGTGTTAAGAGTAAGATACTGTTGTCACTTAAATCTGGATTTAACAAGACTCGGCGTTCGTATCGAAGAAGTATGCGCGTTCGCGTCTTTATTGTACCGCGTCTTGTTAAGCGGCGATCAATTTACGATTATTGCACGTTTTCTGCGCTTAACGTGATCGAGTGTTCGTTTAAATCATCCTGTTCACCGCTAGTTGGATTTCATCGTGTATATAACTTCGCACGGAAACTCTAGGACACCCTCTTTTCAATAAAACTCGAAGTTCGATGTATATTATGAACGAATTGCGGATTTTTTATGTTTGTTTGTGAGAAATTTAAGTATGTGGAATGCCCATGAGATGGGAAAATATTTTAAGCGTACAAAATATACCTCAATTATTTGTAACACTTTGAGGGTGAAACAGACTTGTATCAAAAGTTCAATTATTAAAATATGGAACTGCATAGAAATCTTTGTTCCAGCTATGATTTTCACTTTCAAAAAAACTTATTAATAGTTAGACAGAATTTGCATAAAAATTACACGTTCTGGTTACGAATTTTGAGCTACATTCACCTTCGAGTAAAATTGTTTACTACGTTACTGCCGTGTATCAGGAAAAATAATATTCCTTTCACAGGTCATCTAGTTCCTTCGAAGCGAACGCGATAAGTATTGTATTTTTAAGACCTTCGAACGGGATAGTGGCGCAGGTAGTAGCATAAGCGTCAACCTTAACCTATAACCCCTATCTCACGGCTTTAGCGTTTTAATATTCGAGCAGACAGTTGGAACGGCTCTTTCCATCGATTTCTCACCCGGTGTAATATGAAAACTCGTGTCCAATTTATTTTTATCCGGCTCGAGCCGACCACGGTTTTCTCTTCTGAAAAATTCGAACGTTTCATCTTTGCAAACAGTTTCGTTTGCGCGCACGCTTCCTCTTTATTCTCAATTTATCGCAATCAGATTTTCTTCTCATTTCTCGATTCACGCGCGACTGCAACGCGCGGTAACAAAAATTCTCGCGAGCAAACATTTTAAGCTATTTTAAAATTTCAACATTTCGAATCATCTTTTTTAAACATTAATACAGGGGATCGAGTCCCGTTTTTGAAAATGCTAAGTTTTCGCGACCGACTTCTCTTGCGATGGAGAGGCTAGAGGGCGATTCTATGTAGATTGATATACATACAGTAGCGGACAAAAGTTTAAGACCAAAAAGGATCGAAGATAATAAATTAATTAATTAACAAGAAATAACAGTTTAAATAAAATTTGTATTCTATGTATACTAAAGAGTTGAAGAAAATAAATAAAATAATTAATTAGAAATAACAGTATAAATAAAATTTTTATTCTATGTATACTGAGGAGTTGAAGAAAATAAATTAATTAATTAATAAGAAATAATAGTATAAATAAAATATTTATTCTATGCATACTAAAGAATTGAAGAAAATAAATAAATAAATTAATAAGAAATAACAATTTAAATAAAATTTGTATTCTATGTATACCAAAAGGTCAAAGAAAATAAATAAATTAATTAATAATAAATAATAGTGCAAATAAAATTTCTATTCTATGCCAATCAATAAGTAGTGTTTTACCATAATGACGATAGAGATGAATAGATAAACGATATTCACGAACCATAAAATTATTTTACATTGTTCCGTCGTCTTAAACTTTTGTCCGCTACTGTACGTCACAAAGGACGACAGGGACTTTTGTATAGACCTAATACTAGACGTTAAGTTCTCCCTCGTTACCCTCAGCGTTTCATACGTAAATTATCGTGATATCTTAATATTTTATTCGAATCGTCCAAACTGAGCTCACGATCCACGCTTTGGGAGCACAAGGGAACCGAGAAGCTTACGAATTTACAGCAACGATGGTTCCAGGTTGGTCCTAAAGGACCATAACAATTTTCACGAGGAACGGATCCACGTTGGCGGCCATGTTCCTTTCGCGAGCGGGGATCCCGGCGACAGGCCACGGGATTTCCCCTGGTCTGATTTACATTCGACCGGCTTAATTGGAGAAACGGGAGCGTTACCAGCCTCTGCTCAGTCTACACTAAATTCTAATCAGCGTTACGTCGCCCTTCTTGGGCGCAATCGCGTGTCGTTTCGATCTTACCACCGTGCAAACCTTAATTAATCACTCGCCGGTCCTGTTCACCACGAGGTCTATGCGTCGTGCATGCATCCCTTTCCTCGTGTCTTTTGAATGTTGGAACGCAGCGCGAGATGATCATCAATTACTTTAATCCCTGACATATTAAAAAGTGCAGTATCCAGACATAGAAGTGTGGATTTTGTAAATAGATAAGACACATCAAACTCTGTATGAATATTCTTTTGGATGTTGGAACTTAGAATGAGATGATCATCAATTACTTTAATCCCTGACATATTAAAAAGTGTAGAATGCAGACATATAGGTGTGGATTTTGTAAATGGATGAGA
>JAOPTO010000976.1:0-20709 GCA_033822845.1 Tetrapedia diversipes | reverse complement strand
AACCTTTTTTTTTCTTCTTTTTTCCGTGGAAGAAATCTTCGGAAAGATACCCTGTCACCCTGAGGGGGGGGGGGTGACGAAGTTATGTAGGATTTTTACCTACTGAAACCTCCACGATGGCCTACTACAGCGAAATAGGGGAGCACCGGGAACTCTTGAAAGAACACTTACAGTTTTAAAGCAGCCTAGGCGGTCACCCATCATTATTGATGTCGCGATGAATGTTGTTTAACATTTAAAATCAGAGAAGGCACCTATATCCTTTCCTAATATCAATTACTATCACAAGTTAACCCGAACCTAATCCGAACCTAACTCGATCCATTCATTTCAGCCGGATTTTTCAACAGGTTCGACCGACGCAATGATGCAAGAACACGCTTCTATAAATAGGGAAAGGTTTTTGGGGGCGGGGGTGGTGGTAGGAATTTCGCGATAAACTGTCAACGTGTCAGCGGGCAAATTGTGTACTTTCTGCTTTGAAATTTCGAGTGTCACCGGCAAACGTCGGTTTATCGGTAAATTGTTGTACACCGGGCCCGGGTGATGTCAGCGTTTCGAATCCGTTTCATAAAGAGCGAACAACACACTTTTGTGGCTGTTCCGCATTATGGACCGGCTATATTTTAATAATCGTACCGAAATCGCCCGGAATATCGGGGACCAGTTGTTTCAGTAGCTTCGAATTGCGCTCGAAATGTGGTGCGCGGAAGGGATTAAGCAATTAAAAAAAAGGGGTTATGTGTATACGTTCCATGTTATCGGGGATACAATTTTACGGTGTATTCGTTAATAACCGTTAACGATGCTGAAAGATATCGATCACAATAGTATCGATGATAACGCTATCAATAATATTATTATGAACAATATTACCGATAACATTGTGGCGACCTTCCTACACTCGCCACTAGGAGGGAGTTAGCGAGCATCTTTCTCGCAAGTGCTCTGCAAATGGATGAGAGTAGAATTGAGGCGCGAGTGATTCATTTTCAGAAAACGATAACTGAGTAAATATTTTCATAGAGTCGATATACTCATCTTTCTCGACGGATAATAATTTTTCTGCTTTTTAACTGTTTTCTATACTTCACAACTAGTTTTGTTCTCGATTCCATATTTGGTCTCGTACGCACCAAAATACAAAACTTTTACATTATTTTTCTTTTAATACGTGTTATTGAGAATTAAATAAAACTATTTCCACCGTGAAACAATTTTTTTTCCAACGCTTTATTAATTTATGCAGTAAAGGGTTAACGTAATTTAACACTATTCCTACCACAACCGGTCAAATGACCGGTTTTAAAATTTCAATTCGAATTTCATAGATACAACGCCTAATTGAAACGCCTTTAAATTTTAGACTTTTTCTCAAATATACGTATAATACAATTTTCAATATTCACTTCTTTTTTTCATTGTTTATTTTTTGAGAAAAATTTGTGGAAATGTCGCGGTAGGAATAGGTATACGTGAAGTGTCGTTAGGAATAGTGTTAAGCAGCTCGAGCAACGAAATTTGCATGTTACAATTAGAAATACCGTCTCCCGCAAAGTACTCCCGATTTCCAAAGTAATCGCGAAGCAATCGAAACTCGAGGCGAACGGGTTAATATTGTTAACACGATTGCCGTAGTAGTTACTTTCCCGCGAGAAAATTATCTAGTTCGGACTTTGGCCAAGGGATGAGAGTAATTCGTTTCCTCGCGCTCTCCGGGTATTTGCATATCTGAAATATTAATCACGAATCCCAACGAAACGTCCGTTTGAGAGGGAAAAGGGAGAGATAGAGAGAGAGAGCGTTTGGAAATTTCGCACACCTACAGGGAAAGTTTGGCAAGGCGAAAATATAAGAGGAAGCAGGGGCGGGTCATTAAGACAGCTAATTAAATATTTTATAGCGGGGGAGGAGCGCAACTTCCCTTGTAAATTTCGCCCGGAACGGGAATCCTCTGGCCCGCGAGGAAATGTGTGTTACAAGACGGAACCATAAATTGCGAACTGCTCGTCGGGATGCAGCAACGTTTCGAAATTCGAATCCTTTTCCCGGTTTCTTGAGAATTAACGGACACAGCGCGGCTAGAGCCGCGTAACTTGCCCGGCGGGCGTAATAAGTTCCAAAGTGTGCTTTCTCCGTGAGAAAGTGTTTTGTACAGAAATTACAACGATGCTGGAACAGTTTCTTTTTAGATAAATTATTCGTTTACGAGGTATCGAGCAAAATTTTCGATCCCTTTTGTAACGAAATCTTAGGACGAAGTGAATTTTCGACAAGAAAGTGTCGCGGTTTATTTGCTTTAAACGTATTAATTTATTTATTGATATTTGTGAAAATGTTCATGATCTATGTACAGTAGCGGACAAAAATTAAAGATCGAAGGGTAAAAGAAAATTAATAAATTAATTAATAAGAAATAATAGTATAAATAAAATTGGTATTCTATACTAATAAATAAATAGTGTTCTATCATAATAACAATGAAAATGAATACAGTAACGGACAAAAGTTTAAGTCCAAAGGGTAAAAGAAAATAAATAAATTAATTAATAAGGAATAACAGTATAAATAAAATTGGTATTCTATGCTAATCAATAAATAGTGTTCTACCATAATAATAAAAATAAAAATGAATACAGTAACGGACAAAAATTTAAGACCGAAGGGTAAAAGAAAGAAATAAATTAATTAATAAGAAACAATAGTATAAATAAAACTGATATTCTATGCTAATAAATAAATAGTGTTCTACTATAATAACAATAAAAAGGAATACAGTAACGGACAAAAGTTAAAGACCAAAGGGTAAAAGAAAATTAATAAATTAATTAATAAGAAATAACGGTATAAATAAAATTGGTATTCTATGCTAATAAGTAAATAGTGTTCTACCATAATAATAACAATAAAAATGAATACAGTAACGGACAAAAGTTAAAGACCAAAGGGTAAAAGAAAATTAATAAATTAATTAATAAGAAATAACGGTATAAATAAAATTGGTATTCTATGCTAATAAGTAAATAGTGTTCTACCATAATAATAACAATAAAAATGAATACAGTAACGGACAAAAGTTAAAGACCAAAGGGTAAAAGAAAATTAATAAATTAATTAATAAGAAATAACGGTATAAATAAAATTGGTATTCTATGCTAATAAACAAATAGTGTTCTAGCATAATAACAATGAAAATGAATACAGCAACGGACAAAAGTTAAAGGTCGGAGGGTAAAAGAAAATAAATAAAATAAATAACAAGAACTAATAGTATAAATAAAATTGGTATTCTATGCTAATAAGTAAATAGTGTTCTACCATAATAATAACAATAAAAATGAATACAGTAACGGACAAAAGTTAAAGACCAAAGGGTCAAAGGAATTAGACTAACTAGTTTATAAGGAATAGCATGATAAACAAAATTTGCGTTCTGCGATAATCGATGCAAGATAAAACTAGTTTTTTCAGACCATGTCAAGTAGATTTGGACAACGGTGTGCATAAGTAATCGCGGGCGTTTCGTTAATCCGTGTAGCGTTCCAATTCCTTCATTTAATCCCTTCCTGTGTAATTCTTTCTCACCACCTTCGCAGCTGAAAAGCAGCTCTCGCGATAAGAGGATATTTAACAACAATTTGACGGATCCGGAACGGCAATCGCGCAACCTGTCTCCCGAAACTTCACGCTTTGCGTTTGCGATTATAAATTGCTGTTAAATGAAACGTAAATTAGATTTGCATCCGAACAAACGTGCGAGAGGCGAGAAATAATATTGTACAGGCGTGAATTAATGTTATGCACGATCTGTCGATAGAATTCTTTGTTACCTGCGACAGTAGCGTATTACCGGAAACAGAGCTTAATTCAACGTCGATGAAATAAAATCGCTCGACACGATCTGTTCCACGAATTCGAACGATATATTCCGGTGAATTGCTCGTCGGCGCTGCCTCGGTTCACAAGTGTACCACGCGAGGCGCACCTTTGTTCTTGCTGGTCGAATTTTAATTGGAACGTTTAAAAAGTCGGGGACAGAATGAGAAACGAAATAGGTGGATAACGGATCGGCTAACACTGCTGGAATCAACGATAATAAACAGTATCGAAATCTTTTTGTCTTACAGTAAAATTCAGTGATTTTTAGTGCGTTCAGGCATGTAAAAAAAGGGAGGGAGAGAGATAGAGATATAGACAGAGGGCAGAGAGATAGGGGAAAGATAGGAGGAGGGGATGAGAGAGGGTTGGGATTTATTTATTTATTTATTTATTTGATTATTTACTTATTTATTTATTTGATTATTTACTTATCTATTTATTTATTTATTTATTTATTTATTTATTTGATTATTTACTTATTTATTTATTTGATTATTTACTTATCTATTTATTTATTTATTTATTTATTAAAAGGGAGGGAGATAGATAGATAGATAGATAGGGGGCAAAGAGATAGGGGAAAGATAGGAGAAGGGGATGAGAGAGGGTTGGGAGTTATTTATTTATTTATTTGATTATTTACTTATTTATTTATTTATTTATTAAAAGGGAGGGAGATAGATAGATAAATAGACAGAGGGCAGAGAGATAGGGGAAAGATAGGAGAAGGGGATGAGAGAGGGGTGGGATTTATTTATTTATTTATTTATTTACGGGCGGAAACCCTTTGGTATACAAAACAGGAAGATTAATAGGTGAGTAAGATAGCGAATAGATAGCGTTTAATATTTAATATCCGAAAAAATCGACAGATATAGGATGTAGAGATAGAAGAAAGAGAGGGGGTGAGAAAAAGATGAGCGAAGAAGAGATGAAATGGAAGAGATGGGAAAATGAGAAGTGACAGATAGGAGGAGAGAGAGAAAGAGGTGTTGAGAGGAATTCTGGGAGATAGAGGCAGAGTGACAGAGAAAAGGGAGGGAGAGAAGAGAAAGCATGTTCGTTTAACCGAGCAGTGTTTACCGCATTGCGAGATTATATCATGCTTTATAGTGCACTGCAGCGAATGTTTAATGGAGTGATACAATAGGGAATACACGTGTACAAGTATGTACGTGTGCTGTAACCTATTCCTAGTTGGAGGGAACTTCACCCTCCAGACTCCACTTCCATCCTCCTCTTCTGCTTCAACTGTTGTTGTCTCCACCCTTTATTCGCTTTCACTTTATGTCTCTGAGATAAGTTGAGAAGGACAGCTTTGAATTTATAATGTTGCACAGAAAAGTATATTTCTATCGAGACACAATATAATTTGTTCACACGAACGAAATGTAGATCGGTTAGTAGATCCAGAAGAGTAGAGGGATGTATTGTTTATAGTATGCGTAGGAAAGTCTAAGAATGGCAAGCAACCTGACGTTGCGTCTCCAAAAAGATAGGATCTAACCTGAACCTGACCTGAACCTTTTCTTTTTTGTTTCTTTTTTTTCTCGTGGAGGAAATCTTCAAAAGATACCTGGCCACCCTGAGGGGGGGGGGGCAGCTAGGTTATGTGGGATTTTTACCCACTAAAACCTCCATGGTGGTCACCTATAGGTATTGGCGATCTAACCTGAACCTTTTCTTTTTTTTTTTTCTTCGCATGGAGGAAATCTACTAAAGATACCCAACCACCCTGAGGGGGGGGGGGGCAGCTAGGTTATGTGGGACTTTTATCCACTAAAACCTCCATGGTGGCCTACTATAGCGAAATGGGGAGCACCGGAAATTCTGGAAGAACACTTCCAGTATTCCCCCAAACCTAATCTGAACCTAACCTGAAACCATTTTTACCCACTAAAACCTCCACAGTGGTTATGTATTGCGATCGGGGAAGTACCGGGAATTCTATAAGAACACGTCCGGCACTTCCCCGAATTTTTTTTTTAAATACACGTTAATTAATAAGTAAACCTTAATTTTGGATAATTTCATTCACAATATTATTATTGTAGAAGAAAAAGATTCGGATGCTTAGACCGGGAATCGAACCCGGGATCTTTCGATTACTAGGCGAGTACTTTATCCACTGAACTATCCCCCTCCTACCTAAACTAAAACCAAACCTAGATCTAATCTGAACCAAACCTAAACCTAACCTGAAGGATCTGGCTTTGCAGCTTTCTAGGAAAGAGGACTGTGGTTAACCCCAGAGATAGATTTTCTATCAGAACTTCGAATTAGAAAAGGCCTATCTTTTTTTTTGACGGGCTCTAACACACAACTTCGAACTCGACAAATTCAAATTTCTTCGGTTCTTCCTTATGTAATTCGTCCAGCCTCGCAATACTTGTGTAAGGTTTCCGTGGAACACGGTCCCCGCTTCCAGATCGTTGTTCGGCAACAGTTTCACAAAGCTTTCCGAGCTCGCGAGCTCGTTCCCGGGACCGTATGATTCCGACGTCCAATTAGGGTCGCTGACTCGACGGCGAACAGGACGGAAAAGGCGATAGAAATAAGGACGAGGGGTGGGGGGTGTGTAGAGAGAAGGGGCAGGTTAGACGGACCGAGGTAGCGTCTCGACGAAAGTTCAGAATCGAGTTCGAGCTGGAAAGGATCATGATCGCGCAATGCTAACCTAGTAACTTTCGCGCCTTCTCTAGAATCCGTGGATCCTGATTTCTCTCGTTTATACAGGAAATTTCTTGGCTTTTATTTATTTAGTAGAGCGAGATGATAGGGTCCTAGCTGATCATGGATGTTTTTTAAAAGTAGATTACGATTCGAAATTCCTGTGAAAAATCATGAATCAGTCACTTCGATCAGTCTGGTAGGTCTGGTGTTAACCCTTTGACTGTGGCGCGCTTTCGGACGAATCCATCAATATGGACGGCGAGTCCACTGACTAGTGACCAAAACAGTACCCGGAAATTCGATACCATTCTTAGAGTTTAAAAAATAATAATGGCACATTCAGTTGCTGTGTTACATAGGACAATAAATTCCATGTTGAATTAATCGGTAAAACAGTAATAAAGGTATTATAGTAAAAAAATACAGAGGGCGTATACTTACGCTTTTCGTACATACAGTGGTTCCAAAAAGTATTCGTACACTATGTCACAAATAAATTCGTTTAACTCTGAAATTCTGAGTCTGATAGAAGTATTTGATAAAACTTTGTGGGTATGTACAGTAGCGGACAAAAGTTTAGGACGAGAGGAAAATGTAAAATTGTAGTTTTATGATCTGCAAATATTGTCTGTATATTTATTTTTATTGTTATTATGGTGAAACGCTTTTTATTGATTAACATAGAATGCAAATTTTATTTATCATGCTGTTCCTTATAAATTAATTAATTTATTTTCGTTGACTCTTTGGTCTTAAACTTTTGTCCGCTACTGTAGATCGTAATAGTATACGTATGAATTAATCTCTTCTTTTCATCTAAATGCCATTTTAAAGGGGTGAAACCAGCGTTGAAGTTTCTGAATTTTCTCTCATTTTTTAAAGATAACTTTGTAATGGTACTTGATGAAGCAAAATCTTTCAAACAGAAAATGTTTAATTTTTAATACTCTATCGCCCTGTCATAAAAAGAATACAGAAAAGCTTGTATTCAAAGTGTGAAAAATCGCTGAAACTTTGAAATTCGTTATCAGCCTTCTTAAAAGATATTTTGGCGCCGAAAAAATTGCTTCATGCAGGACACACCATGCTTTGTACACGCATAAAGTTTCATTGAAATCAGAATTTCAGAAGTAGATGAATTTCCTTATGATACAGTGTACGAATACTTTTTCGAGCCACTGTACGGATGGATTTGCGATTATGTAGTATCCGAAAATTCGATACCATTCTTATTAGGGTTTAAAAAATAATAATGGCACATTCAATTGCTGTGTTACATAGGACAATAAATTCCATGTTGAATTAATCGGTAAAACAGTAATAAAGGTGTTATAGTAAAAAAATACAGAGGGCGTATATATACGCCTTTCGTACATATCGATGGACTTGTGAAAACGTATATACACGTCTTTAGCAGTCAAAGGGTTAAGGGTTGATTGGGATGGTGCTCCAAGTATAACAGGCTCGATCAATTTCTCGGGGCTGGTCATAAAACGTGCAGACTTACACCAAGACGGTGTTCCAAATAAAGTGCTAGGCCAGGCCAGGCCGTGCTTAAAACACAATTACCTCGACTAGTTAATGGATCGTTTAACACTTGCCTCTTTTACCGGGTTCTGCCGCTGGAACGTTTAATGTAACGAGCAGGAACATGAAACAAATTGGAACGTAATCCTTTTTTCAAGTACGCTTTATTCTCCCTTTCCTTTCTCTCTTTCTCTCCCTCTCTCTCTCTCTCTCTCTTTGTCGGTAGTTCTCTGGCGGGGAATTTTCCAACGATCGAGCGGGGAACGTTGCTTTTCTCGGTGAAACTAACCGAGTGTGACGGAAAATCATGGTGTACCGTTTGAACGAGCGAAAGTGAAGCTTCTGGCAGATGTTAGGGTTTGGAGTGGTAGATAAAGGGATTTGCAACGTTTGATTTCTGCTGTGGTTACGAATTAGGCCAATGGTTTGAAAATTTTTCGTTTAATAATTACGTGGTTCCATGTGCAACCATAAAATGGTGAAGATCGCCAAAACGTCTTTTGTTTGCTTATAGATACTTTGAACATGCGACTGGTAGCTTCATTTTTGCCTCGTTTACTTATTAGTAACGCTTGTCTGACCAAGCGTTGGCTATACTACTTACACGAGGGTTCGATCGCATTTCTACATAAATTAATTAGTTTAATTTGTTTCGCTCTTTGGTCTTAAATTTTTCTCCGCTACTGTTCTCTACATTCGTCGTGGTCGGGTGTATAAAACGTTGAATTTTCAATTTTGACACGTCACAGAACAAAAGTTGCTCGTCCTTGTCTTAACACGTTCGCGGATAGCAAAAAGCTCAGTGAGGTGCAAAAATAGACACGCGATTTTTTTCTAAATTAATTGTTATATCTAAATTAAATGTGATTAGACATATTTTGTAAGAGCAGTCAGGATATCACGTTTTAACAGTTATATTCAATGAATGCTATAGCATCCACGACGATATTTGAATCGAGGTTATATAATCAATAATAATTGGTTTTAAAATTTGAATGCTATAGCATTCACGTCATTCTGTATCACAATGAAAATGAATGCTATAGCATCCACGACGATATTTAAATCGAGGTTATATAAAATTAAATCAATAATAATTGGTTTTAAAATTTGAATGCTATAGCATTCACGTCATTCTGTATCACAATGAAAATGAATGCTATAGCATCCACGACGATATTTAAATCGAGGTTATATAAAATTAAATCGATAATAATTGGTACGAATGTAGAGAACATTCGTTGAGAAAAATTTAAGACCAAAGAACGAGACAAATTAAACTAATTAGTTTATGTAGAAATGCGATCGAACCCTCGCGTAAGTAGTATAGCCAATGCTCGGTCAGACAAGCGTTACTAACAAGTAAACGAGGCAAAAATGAAGCTACCAGTCGCATGTTCAAAGCATCTATAAGCAAACAAAAGATGTCATGGCGATCCTCATCATGTTATGGTTGCACATAGAACCACGTAATTATTAAACGAGAAATTTTCAAGTGATTGGCCTAATTCGTAACCAGTCGCATGTTCAAAGCATCTATAAGCAAACAAAAGATGTCATGGCGATCCTCATCATTATATGGTTGCACATGAAACCACGTAATTATTAAACGAGAAATTTTTAAGTGATTGACCAAAAATGAAGCTGCCAGTGGACAATATTTCCACGTAGTCCGTTGCTCCGGAAAGATGGCTTCGATCCCGAGTTACTTATCCAAAAGACGAACGGATTAATCCGTCCCGGAGGAAAAACACGGAGCGACGAAAAAAGGGTGAACGTTCGCTGAAATGGATCGAGCGTTCGAAGACAAAGGGAGCAGGGCGACAGAACCGGAACTTCCGGTCGGGTTCCTGTTTTTGCACGCCACTCGATCGAACCTAGGAACCCGCCAGGCTGATCTAATTTCGTTTGTTTGCCGGTCCGGCTCGCGGAATTAGTATAATGCGAGATATCACGACCGATCGGGTGCGCGCAGACAATTTATGAATTCCCCCTCTGGGGATAAAAAGGGGCGAGGGGGAGGGGTTGTGGAGTATCGTTTTTCCTTGGCAAACGCGATGGGATCTTTGTTTTTCAAGCCACGAGGCTGGAATCGAGATGATCATCGGCGTTGCATTTCTGAAAGCTTGCTCTAGCTTGGTCGATGCTATCGTTCTTTGATAAAACGAAATATCGTGGGTTGGTAGGCGTGGTTATTTTTGCGGTTGAATACACAAACGCGCATTTTTCTATTTTTTGTGTTTTTTTGTGAAAGCAGAATTAATGGAAGACTGGTATAATTTTGGGGTGTAACGTATACCTTTGACAGAGTTTTGCACAGTTTATTAACACATTGTATGCCGGCCCCGCGAAAACGCGGGTTTGGAAGTCTGTTGCTTTAGCGCCGGGTTTGCGATAATACAACATTCTTTTGTTTGGCGATTTGTTTGTTTCTATTTTTCGTTATCGTTAAATTGCATATAATGAATATGCAAACCAATTTTAGTGTTTTACAATAATGTATAAAATTTTAAATATTTTCTTCACCTACAGTTTTAAATGCCCCAGATGCCACCGGCATACAATGTGTTAATTATAAAAAGACGTATTTATTATTTTAAAGTAAAGAAAAATTCACAAAAGATACAGATAAAAAATAAACACCGATGTTAACGCATTGCCTTTATGGCGAAATCTGCATGGGCTTTTGATTCAAACAAAAGACTGTCAACTTCGTTATGTAGCCTAGGGAGATTCTATTACCAACAACCTTTGAATAGTAATTTGTTCAATTGATACAGTAGACTGAACAGTGAACGAAATTAAACTAATTTATGCATAGATATATTGTTATCTCTTTTTTTCCCTTAATATTGTACCTAAAGGGCTTGACCCGTTAAAATACAAATTATTGGAAACTATTGGAAACGTTAAGACAAAGCTGGTTTATGGTAAATCTTTCCCACCTGGTATTTCTGTATTTAATTTCTAACAAAAATGAAATAAAAATTTCCATTTCTCTTCAGCTGTGCTTTTAAATATAGAGTAGTAAAGCTTATAAAATGTATTAACCCTTTGCACTCGTATGTCTCAGCGTATGCGACGTCATACATTTTACAAAGTATTATAAAGTATGATTTTGTATTAGATTATATACTTATGATTATAAGTATGATTAAATATAAATGTATGAACATTATATTTTTGGATTGCTCTACTGGGATGTATTTTATGAAAATTTGTATCTGTATAACTAAATATTTTGTGGAATTTTCATTTTTTTTTAATTATACTCATGAAATGTTACAATGCTAAGTATGCTAATAAGGTATTGGAAAAGTTTTGTTTTTAATTGAATAAAAAAATAAATTCCAAGTTGGCGGTAATTCATGGTCATATTAACACTATTCCTATTGACACTTCACGTATACCTATTCCTACCACGACATTCCCACGTAAGAGAGACTACAAATTTTTCTCAAAAAATAAACAATGAAAAGAGAAGTGAATATTGAAAGATGTATTATACGTATATTTGAGAAAAAGTCTAAAGTTTAAAGGCGATTCAATTACGTTGTATCTATGAAATTTTAATCGAAATTTTAAAAACGATCATTTGACCGGTTGTGGTAGGAATAGTGTTAAACTTTCGCCCGCTACTGTATTTGAAGTCCTTTTTATATCGATGCGTCTGATTAATAATTTCTCAAGGGGGAATAATTAACGATGTTACGCAACAGGTTATTATTATTATTTATCCTTGTAATTCGTTACTTGGGATCGTGGAAACCTTTTGCTGCCAAACTTTCGTGAAGGGAGGAATAATATTAAAATGTAACGGTGTCTCGTTGAATCAGTGTATAGAGGCATGCATTAAACGGGATAAAAAATGCGCTAACGAATAAAGAGGTAATTTAGTTATCTCGACTGATTGCGTTCGTTAAAAGCGAAGACGTTTGCAAAATCAGGAGACGTAAATCTGATTAGCTGATTCAGATGTCCGCAATCACCGTCCGTAATGAAAATTCGGTCATTTGACCGAAAATTTAAAAACAGTCATTTGACCGGTCGTGGTAGGAATAGTGTTAAATTCGAGTGCAAAGGGTTAATTTGTTATTATTTGTGGATCATTATACGTTCGAGCATCGATTCTTTCGATCTCCTTGGATCTTTTCAGTCACTTAGCTAGCTTAGAAAGACGACGTTCTTTCGACGGTCGTCGAAATTCGTGGTTGCTCGAATATTCGAGTTATTCTGGCAGCCCAACCTAGCGAGTACACGCGCGAGTGGTACGCCTGCCAATAATGGCGGTGGCAACGATCGTAGCGGCGAGGTCCACCGCCGGACGACAGCGACAATGATGGCCGAAATTAATGGCGGCTCCGCGGTCCATCGGCGCGCACACAGCGCCCCGACGTGAGCTGATGCGACGTGACGAATGGGTCCGGGGCACGATAGTCCTCGAGTGCCCGGCGTCGATGGGGAAACGAATCGCCGTCGCGTGCTTTCGTGATTCAACCCGATGGATAGGTCGCTTCCGGCACGGATCCAGGAAGCCTGGTAACGGTCTGCCTCTCTCCCGTTGGCTCCAGCTCGACTGTTTCGGGTCGTTTCGCTCTTACACGTTGGAATTGTTAACACGTTGCATCTCGAGAGGTGACTGTTAGTCGTCTAATGATACTAACCTCAGAAATGTTCAAATTCGAAATATTTATTGAGATTTGTAGAACGTTAAGATTTTGGAAATTAATCCTTTGCATTCGAGAGCTGATTGTTAGTCGTCTGAATGATACTAATCTCAACAACTTTCAAATTCGAAATATTTACTGAGATTTGCAGAACGTTAAGATCTTGGAAATTAACCCTTTGTACTCGAGAGCTGATTGTTAGTCATCTAATGATACTAATTAAAAAAAGTTTCAAATTCGAAATATTTATTGAGATTCGCAGAATATTAAGATCTTGGAAATTAACCCTTTACATTCGAGAGGTGATTGTTAGTCGTCTAATGATACTAATTTAAAAAATGTTCAAGTTCGTAATATTTACTGAGATTTGCAAAATATTAAGATCTTGGAAATTAACCCTTTTTACTCGAGAGCTGATTGTTAGTCGTCTAATGATACTAATTTAAAAAATTGTCGAATTCGAAATATTTACTGAGATTTGCAGAATATTAAGATCTTGGAAATTAACCCTTTACATTCGAGAGGTGATTGTTAGTCGTCTAATGATACTAATTTAAAAAATGTTCAAGTTCGTAATATTTACTGAGATTTGCAAAATATTAAGATCTTGGAAATTAACCCTTTTTACTCGAGAGCTGATTGTTAGTCGTCTAATGATACTAATTTAAAAAATTGTCGAATTCGAAATATTTACTGAGATTTGCAGAATATTAAGATCTTGGAAATTAACCCTTTACATTCGAGAGGTGATTGTTAGTCGTCTAATGATACTAATTTAAAAAATGTTCAAGTTCGTAATATTTTATCTAGTTTAGTTAGGTGATATGGTAAAATTTACATATGTGAGTATTCAACCTTGAGTCTAACTAATAAACGAACTAACTAAAGTTTGAAAATTTGCGAAACTATCATTTGGTAACTAACAATCACCTTTCAAGTGCAAAGGGTTAATATTCCAAGAATATTCTCTAGAATATTAACAGGCACCGAAGTAGCTTCACGACAACAAAATTATTTTCCAAGAATCTGTCATGGTAAATTTGTAAAACCTCCACGAGAAGCATAGAAATCGGTCGATTTGCATACTCTGTTAGTTCTAATGTTAACGCCAGTGTACGTTAACTGTTTCATCGCTGTTTTCCCTCGTCGCCTAATTGCGATCGATAACTGGAGCAGCTCGACGTTCTTCAGTTTAATATCTTTCTTTCGGACGGAAAGTTAGATTGGCCATTATTCCGGTGCAGCGAAGATATGCATAAATTAATGGTAAAATAACGGGGCCCGATTTTACGATATAATCAGCGGGAGTTCGGCTGTGAAGTGCGGCGTAAATTTCTCATTTCTGCGTAAACGGGTACCGGGCTAGCGAATGGAAATTGTAATTAAGTGTTAATGAATCGTTAGAATCGGGATATTAAGCCTGGGCAAGAAGCGTTCGAAGTTTTCGCGTTCGCGACGTTTCTCTGTGAACTGACGAGGAAACTTTGTCACGTTCCGCGGAATTCGGTGACCAGACCGCAATTATGTACAGGGTTTAAGCTACTTGTGGGCTGAAATGAAAGGGGTGATTTTAGGCATTGAGATCAGACGAAAATCAAGAGTGACGAAATTTCGTTAAATGCTTCATTAATACGAGCCGGACCATTTTTGAAGACTTTTCATTGAGGTCGCGTGGGGCGTATACCACCCACACTTTTACTAATAAATAATGCTTTTGGCCTATGTACACCTTACAATTTTTTAATATTACAAAACCATAATTACAATTTTTTTTAAATTTTTCATTTTGCAATGAGAATGGCCACTCAATAGTTTGAACAGAAAATTCAGCGTGGGGCGTATACCACCCACACTTTTACCAATAAATAATGCTTTTCAACTATATACACCTTACAATTTTTTAATATTACAAAACCATAATTACAATTTTTTAAAAATTCTTCATTTTGCAATGAAAATGGCCAAGCGATGGCTTGAATGTTAAGTTCAGTATACGACCCACACTTTTACAAATAAATAATGTTTTTCACCTATGTATGTCTTAAAATTTTTCAATGCAACAAAACCATAATTAAAATTTTTTTAAAATTCTAAATTTTGCAATGAGAATGGCCACTCGATGGCTTGAATGTTAAGTTCAGTATATGACCCACACTTTTACAAATAAATAATGTTTTTCAACTATGTATACCTTACAATTTTTCAATGCTACAAAACCATAATTAAAATTTTTTAAAAATTCTTCATTTTGCAATGAGAATGGCCGCTCGATAGTTTGAACAGAAAATTCAGCGTGGGGCGTATACCACCCACACTTTTACCAATAAATAATGCTTTTCAACTATATACACCTTACAATTTTTTAATATTACAAAACCATAATTACAATTTTTTAAAAATTCTTCATTTTGCAATGAAAATGGCCAAGCGATGGCTTGAATGTTAAGTTCAGTATACGACCCACAATTTTACCAATAAATAATGTTTTTTAAATATGTACACCTTATAATTTTTCAATACTACAAAACCATAATTCAAATTTTTAAAAAATTCTTCATTTTGCAATGAGAATGGCCACTCGAAGGCTACGCCCCTCCCGGCACAGAACGTGTTAATTAGTTACTACTAATTAAAAAGTCCGCCTTGCACTGCCGTCCGTTTGGCTGGCCACTTACAGACGAACTCAGGACCGCATCGATATGAGAATTACAATGCAGTCTTTGGCCAACGAATTGACCCAACCGCGACGCATAAAACATAAAACTAATCCGTTCGCATTCCCGTTTCTCATGTCTCCACGCGGCCTTTCGTCCAGGTTCTCGCGTTTGCCGTTGATCGGCCCATTAATTAGCGTCGTAATTAGCCAGTTGCCCTAATTGCAGACGGAAGCAAGTTTTCCCGCTAAGCGACGCCCGGCTGGCGTCGGTTCGTCGTAGTTAACGAACTCGGATGAATACTGGGTGCATCGAGCGGCGAAGAAGAAACCGAATCGTGTCGCTTCGAGTTCGGGTGTCCTTCTCTTCCTCACCCTCGTCTCACCTATCTCGCCATCTTCCCACCCCCTTTCGTCCTTGCTCTGATATTTCATTATCAGGGGAGCCTTTTCTCGTTGACGTTTTGCCGCTTCGTCTTCGATATTTCATTATTGGGGAAACCTACTTCGCTCTGATTAAGGTCGTGGCTCGTTCCGCTACGTTGGACTATCAGTTGCGTTACAAAAATGTACAGTGGCTCGAAAAAGTATTCGTACACTAGGTCACAAATGAATTCGTTTAACCCTGAAATTCTGAGTCTGATAGAAGTATTTGATAAAATTATAATTATAAATTAATGTAGGAATGCGATCGAGTTTGGGAAACGTCTGAAGATTGCTTAAGTTGGGCGATTGTCGTGCGAACGCAGAATGTTTGGGCTCGAATGTTTGTAAGGCGTGAAAGATGAGCACTTGAGTTTAACTGTGAAGGCACAAAGAGTTTGACCATGAGGGCAGAAAGAGTTTGACTGCAGGGGCAGAAGAAATTTGACCATGAGGACAGAAAGAGTTTGACTGCAGGGGCAGAAGAAATTTGACCATGAGGACAGAAAGAGTTTGACTGCAGGGGCAGAAGAAATTTGACCATGAGGACAGAAAGAGTTTGACTGCAGGGGCAGAAGAAATTTGACCATGAAGGCAGAAAGAGTTTGACTGCAGGGGCAGAAGGAATTTGACCATGTGGGCAGAAAGTGTTTGATTGCGAAGGTAAAAAGAGTTTAACTGCAGGGGCAGAAGAAATTTGACCATGAGGGCAGAAAGAGTTTGACTGCAGGGGCAGAAGAAATTTGACCATGAGGTCAGAAAGAGTTTGACTGCAGGGGCAGAAGAAATTTGACCATGAAGTCAGAAAGAGTTTGACTGCAGGTGCAGAAGAAATTTGACCATGAGGGCAGAAAGTGTTTGACTGCAGGGGCAGATGGAATTTGACCATGTGGGCAGAAAGTGTTTGACTGTGAAGGCACAATTCGACGAATTTCAAATACCGATAATACAACAAACCTAAATCGATAAATATCATACGCTGTAACAATTATGTAGGAATGCGATCGAGCGGATGCGAGTTTGGGAAACGTCTGAAGATTGCTTGAGTTGGGCGATTGTCGTGCGAACGCAGAATGTTTGGGCTCGAACGTTTCTAAGGCGTGAAAGATGAGAACTTGGGAAAACAGTGCGACTGAGAAATTCTGGGTGGTCGTGACCGAATGCGTAGAGTGAGAAAAATTGACGATTAGAATGAAAGGAAACGAGTGTTTGGAAGAATATATGACGGGGAAAATGCGAGCGTGGGGCAGAAAGTATGGGACGGCGAAGACAGAAGGTACTGGACGAAAGGTTTTGATAGTGAACGTAGAAAGAGTGTGGAAGAAGCTAAGTAGCCAGCATAGAGCAAAGAACTGTGTAAGTTTACGAAGCATAGGCGTAGTTTGCGAAGCATAACCGTAGTTTGTTATTTCGTTTGTGTCGTTTTAGTTTTATTAAATACACGTATATTTATTAATTTATCCCTCCAACCCAACATATTCCGTTATTCATAGCAATAAATAAATATTGTTATTTCAACGCTACGCTATATACTAGAAACAGATGTACAAGAAGTGTCCGTCAATTTAGTGTTAACAGCGATCGAGCAAACATTCGACGGATGAAAAAAAAAGAAGAAAAAAAAGGAAAGGAAGAAAGTAAAAAACGTTTCAACCTCTCATCTATATTTTACGGTTTCCTCTTATTTTTGTACACCGGCCGAGCCAACCACCGCCGTTGTTCTCCCATCGTTTCCGTTTTCAATTATCGTCCCGCGCTCGCAACGAAATTATTCCTCAATTCCGCAGCGGGTTCGTTCGCAACAACAGTTACGGGGGAGGGAGGGGGGTGGTTGAAAAAAGGTGGAGGACACGACGGGGAGGAGGGAGGAGGGGCTTTTGAAATACACCTAAGTCTGTTTTTACACGGTCTTTTTGTACACGGTTTTGATATAACACGGTTTGAAAATTGAATATTTTTTATTTCAAATCGTGCTAAATGGAATAAAATCGTGTAAAAAAATTAAAAATATTCAATTTTCAAACCGTGTTATATCAAAACCGTGTACAAAAAGACCGTGTAAAAACAGACTTAGGTGTAAAAATAAAGTGAAAGCAGACAAAACGAGGCTGCTTGCTTTTGTTGCTTCTGTTCCTGATAACGGTACGACTCGGTTATTCGTACCGTTCGCCGGTTCAATGTGCCAGCGAACTCTTTGTTGTCGGTTTTGCCGAAGCGTTGATAAAAACCCTGGCTTCTCGTTGTAAAACTGTCCAACGAATGAACAGCTAATTACATGGTTCGCCAACGGTCAAACCGTCGCCAGTGCTAGAATCTTGATGGGGGGTATCGCAAAGTCTCGTTAAAACGCGTCTGTTACGATAACTTCTGGCTCAATGAATTACAAATTTTGTGGACTAAGATTATTTATTATTATTAATATGAATATTGGCAAAAATAAATACAGTACACTGTAAATTCTAATCCAACTCTGCCACGCGACTCTACAGGGTGTTCGGACAGCCCTGGGCTTAAATTGAAAGAGTAACTCCCTGAGACATTCTAAGACGAAAATCAAGAGTAACGATTTTGCGTTTGAGGCTTTTTACGAGTTAAACTAGTTAAAGATATCGTTTAATCCGGACCGTTCGACTCTTGAGAGCAGGTAACCGAGGCAACTCGGTCTGTAACGTCGCTGAGTCCACAGTGATGCTCAAGCGTCAAACGGTCCGGATTAAACGATATCTTTAACTAGTTATAACTCGTAAACAAAGCCTCAAACGCAAAATCGTTACTCTTGATTTTAGTCTTAGAATGTCTCAGGGAGTTACTCTTTCAATTTAAGCCCAGGGCTGTCCGAACACCCTGTATATTTAATCCTCAGTTCTTTTTACGATTCTATAATTCGGTTTCTATCGCGAAGTCTCGTTTAAAACGCGTCTGTTACGATAACTTTTGGCTCAATGAATTACAAATTTTTGTGGACTAAGATTATTTATTATTATTAATATGAATATTGGCAAAAATAAATACAGTACACTGTAAATTCTAATTTAAGTCTGCCACGCGACTCTATATTTAATCCTCAGCTCTTTTACGATTCTATAACTCGGGTTTCTATCGCAAAGTCTCGTTAAAACGCATCTGTTACGATAAATTTTGGCTCAATGAATTACAAATTTTGTGGTCTAAGATTATTATATTATTAATACGAATAATAGCAAAAATATACAGTATACAGTAAATTCTAATTCAACTCTGCCACGTGACTCTGTGTTTAATTCTCTGATTTATTATTATTAATACGAATAATAGCAAAAATATATAGTATACAGTAAATTATAATTTAATTCTTTAAGATTCACGAATCACATTTACTAAATATTGATATGAATAATAGCAAAAATATACAGTATACAGTAAATTATCACTCAACTCTTTAAGATTCACGAATCACATTTACTAAAGGGTGGAAAATTGAAGTCGATTTTTATTTCAACAATTATTTCCATTTCGAACGACTCTGCGTATCTTGATAAATTTTTTCTTCCCATCCATTTTACAGTCAATTCATAGAGTGAAGCATTCTTTTTACAACGGCTCTCTAAAAATTTACGTACAATTTTCTTCTACCCTTTCATCCTATTTTGAACGAGGAAAATGAAGGACGACGTAACTTTCTTGGGTAATTGCTATTAGAATCGCGGTTGCGCTCGATGGAAAATGCAACTCGGTCGTTCGATCAGTTTTGCGAGCGACTGTACTCGGCTAGGACTCGTTTAACGCCGAGAAATTGGCGGCAATTAAAATTTATCGATTGACACGTGCGTTTGCGTGAGTACGTTCATCCAACGGCCGTTATTAGTGTTCTATTAAAAAGGGAAGGGAGTCATGTACGCGTGATCGTGGTTGCATACTAATTGGATCACATCGTGAACATTGATAAATCATTAGCAGTATATCTGTCCCGCGGATTCGGACAGAAATGTTTTCGGACCTGTCTCGTTCATCACGAGTGTCAGTAAATCGAGTGGCTGTTTGGCAATTTAATAATAGCAATTTCCCGCGCGGAGAAGTTAATCTCTATGGTACACAGTCAACTTCAGTTTACATATTAATCGTTTCGTAGAGTCGTACGATGATCAAAGATACAGAAAGGATTGCGTAAAAAATATTTATCGCAACATTTTTTTTCGTATTTGTAAATTTTATTTATTAGAATTTAACTGTATTTTAAAGTGTGGAGTATGTATATTTTTAACAAGTTAAATAGCCTTAATATTTAAAGATGATTTCTTAGATCGAGGATCGTTGAATATGAATTAGACGTGAAATTTGAATATTTTATATTCGATACTGTGTCGAGGTATTAAGTAATTATCGCTAATTTATATGGTCACTGGAAAGAAATCTTGCGAGGGGATTAATGTTGCTTTCAATTTTAAATTTAACGTGAAATTCGGTATACTCTAGATAACGTAGAATAGTACAGTAGTGGACAAAAGTTAAAGACCAAAGGGCCAAAGAAAATAAATAAATAAATTATTAATAGATAACAGTATAAATAAAATTTGTATTCTATGCTAATCAATAAATAGTGTTACAGTAGCAGACGAAAGTTTAAGACTAAAGGGTCAAAGAAAATAAATAAATAAATAAATTATTAAGAGATAACAGTATAAATAAAATTTGTATTCTATGCTAATCAGTAAATAGTGTTACAGTACCAGACGAAAGTTTAAGACCAAAGGGTCAAAGAAAATAAATAAATTAAGTAATAAGAAATAATAGTATAAATAATATTTCTATTCTATGCTAATTATTGAATATTTGCGAACAATAAAATTATGTGTTACATTGTCTCGTCCCCTTAAACTTTTGTCAGCTACTGTAAATTAATTAATTAAT
>JAOPTO010000975.1:12500-40501 GCA_033822845.1 Tetrapedia diversipes | reverse complement strand
CATCAATAATAGTGGGATTTTCGATTTCATTTGCTGTTATGGATTCTCATGTCACTGGGCAACCTTCTGGTTTTACACTTGGAATTGTATTTTTTATTTATAATGTTATATTGCACTTTTTGCACCCGAATTATCCTAACCGAAAGTGTATTAATTTTGATTTAAATTTGCTCCCATTGAAGAAAATCACTTTGTTACAGAATAAGATTCGTTTTTGAAAATTCTTTCGTGTACGTTTTTTCCCGAAGTATGTATGAAAATTAATAGTCTACAATACTCTTTGATATATATCTTTCTTAAAATTATGATTAACTGTCGTCACAAGTTTTTTTTTTATTTAAGCCTAATCAACCTCTACTGAGGTTATTTTGCATTAAATGGTTTTGCAGTACATGTGATTTAGTTAAATGTATAAGCAGGGGGATACATAAATTGTGTGAGTGTGGAAGAAATGAGATTAGTGAGGTGACAAAGTTAAACTAATAAGTTACAGTTTTTTAAAAATGAATGGATGGCACTGCATACGGCTGTTGTGGGATACCGAAGTAAAACATTACGTGACAGCGGAAGTTGGTGATTCGATTTGTGCAGTTTGCTGATCAGATTCTTTCTTTGGTCGTTGAACAGCTGGCACTGCCACAGCACGTGGTCGATGTCCTGCCTATCGTAACGACATTGACATTTCGGGTCGTTAGATAAACCTATTCGTGCTAGGGAATATGCCAGATTATAATGATCAGCTCTACACCTGTTAATGGTAACTATGGTTTCTCGCTTTAAGTTTTTTCCCGAAAACCAGGGTTTAGCGTTATTGCTGTGAAAGTTTGTAAAGAAGTTCTTCCCTTTAGTCAGTCCCGCGCTAGTGATGTAGTCGAGAGTAGATTCAGTTGCTGCTATTTTAGGTTGTTCACTGAAATCCGTGAAGGGAACTTTGGTGGGGCTTGACGAAGCAGTGTTAGCTGCCATCTTAGCTAACTTGTCTGCTTCTTCGTTTCCGCGAATACCTATGTGGGCAGGAATCCAGTACAATTTAATCGAATTTTCGCTTTGAGCTTTAATACAGAATTCAGATATTTTTGTTTTAATTTCCAAAATATAAGGGTTGGTTTTGATGTTTGCTGAACGGTGGGCTAAAGCGAAAAGGGCACTAAGAGAGTCTGTGAAAATAAGAAATTTGCGATTGGGGTATTTTAGAGCTATTTCCATCGCGTCTCTTATAGCTAAACATTCCGCTTTAAAAACTGAGGAGACTTTGTTAATACTTCTGGTTGTAGCGATATCTAGATCAAAGCACAAGCATGCACTTCCCACCAAAGGCGATGTCCCGAATTCACTTCCATCAGTGTAGATGGCGTGGGAGTTTCCTTCTGTGAGTAGTTGGTTGAGTAGTGTGTTAGGGTTATCTTTGTGTAATAAGGTTTTTCCAAACTCGGTATTGATGTCTATGTTCCTCATAAGAGAGTGGTAGTCTGTATGGTGGATAGGAAACTGATCGGTAGAGTAAATATGCTTGCTAATATTTTTGGAATTGCCAATGCAAGATAGAAGAATGCGGTTGCAGAATTTACATTTTTTGTTCTTGCTGGCTAGAATTTTACCAAAGTGGGAGATGGTTTCATGCATTAGTAACTTTTTATTAGAGAGGACTTTGAACAAATATCGGTTACATAGAAATTTGGAACGTTCATGAAGGAGATGGAGTTTAGTTTCTGAAATGAGGATGTTGGTGGGAGTGCTGGTTCTATAGCCAAGGGGTAGCTCTTATTGCTGCATATTGATTTTTTTCCAGTTTCTCTACATTTTTAGCTTGCGTTGGGAAATAGATAAAACACCCATAATCCAAAAGTGAGCGTATAAAGCATTTATAAATAATTATTAGCGTATCCGGATCGGCGCCCCACCAAGTGCCCCTCACAAACTACATTATGTTCATGGCTCGCGAACACTTTTTTTAACATAATCGATCTGCTGGCTAAAAGTCATTCTATAATCAAAAAGTATACCTAGGAAGCGTGCATGGTCGCTTGATTTGATAGCTGTGTCAATTATTTTTATTTCAGTTTGACTTGGTTTAATGTTATGTTTGTTGACGTGTACAAAGGTTGTTTTATAAGTTGAGAGGTCCAAGCCCAAGTTGTAGAGTTTATCGTGTATAAGTGAGATGGTCTTTTCAAGAAGTTTCTTGTTTTTGCTATAAACTGCAATATCGTCAGCGAATGTGCTAATTGTTACGCCTTTAGGTATATTTTCTGCGACTACTGAAATATATATATATTAAATAGGGGAGGGCTGAGAACTCCCCCTTGTGGTACACCTTTGTGCACTTTCCTGGAAGAGTTGCCCGTGATGTCTGTGACGATCAGCCTTTCAAATGTTAAGTGTTTGATGAATTTTATCAAGGAGGCAGGGCATCCTATTTTGGCTAGTTGGCACAGGAGTATGTTGATGTTGTCGTTATCGAAGGCGCTGTTAATTTCAAGAAATACAGCTAAAAGGTCTTTTTTAATGCTGAATGCTTCTTCTACATTGAGAACTAGATTGGTGAGATTGTCGATGGTTGAATGACGTTTTCGAAAACCAGATTGAGACCTGGGAAGAAGGTTATTGCGTTCTATCCACCAATCCAGTCTGTTTTTTTTACCATGGATTCAAAAGGTTTGCAGAAGCAAGATGTAAGGGAGATGGGTCTAACGTTTGTCCCGCCCGGTTTGTTGATAAAATGTACATACGACCTTTTCCACTCGTCTGGATAATTGCTTGTGGCATACATTTCATTATACAGATCAAGTAGGATGAGTTTGAATTTTATGGGAATTTTCTTAATAATTTCAAAGTCTATCCCGTCGATGCCAGGAGCAGAGTGGATAGATTTGCTTGACAGGGCATGGTTGAATTCCGAATGGAATGGGGAACTTAGGAAAACATTTTGGTTAAAGGCGGGGAGACTGCACGGATCAATGGCAACCCAGGGAGGGCTGATCTTATACCGAGCTTGAGTAATCTTATTATTCCGTTCGTGGTTCTCAGATGTGTGGGCTGGCGTGATTTTGACCCATTTCTTTTTGAGGATTTTACTCATGTTCCAGACGTAGGTGCTGTTGGAGGAAAAATTTAATTTTCCGACGAAATCTCTAAAATTATCTCTTTTTTTCTTTTTGAACGTTTTTCTGGTTAAAGCGGATGTCTGCTTATATTCTATAAGATCGTTAAGATTTTTGGTGAATTGCCAGGTCTTGTGTTAGTTCGTTTGCCGCCTCTTTTGGATCTTGTAGTAAAAAATATTTTTCAAGGAAGTCCATGAGTTGATCGAAGTTTAGTGGAAATCTTTGTTGGTTATTATCTATTAGGTCCTTAGCTGGTTTTAGCGCTGCGCTTAGGTCAGGCTTTTTGTTGACACAGATTTTCCTTCTTTTGGCGTGTACGCATTCCATTTCTCGTTGCATCGGTTGAGGTGCTTTGAACATATCCGGAGCTTGTACGTTTGAATCGTCGATGCTCGCGGCACAGATTCCTGCATCGTTGCTGTCGGTAGGGTTATTTAATTGAGCTGATCCTACTGTGGTAATGGAGTGAGTTCTTTTGTTGACATAGATTGTATCTTGAGGTAAGGAAGGTACCTCTATTATTACGGATGGAAGGAGATCGGTGACAATCGGTGCCGGTGCGTTAGTCTTGTTGGGACCTTCTCAACGGTGGTTGGGTTGTTGTCGGTTGCGTGCTCACTTTTCGGGCACCGGTCCGCGATGTGTCCTTCTTCATTGCAATTGAAGCAAACTGGCTTATCCGTGGATGCAAAAATTCTGTATTGTGTCCCCTCGTGCATGATAGTGAATGACTGTGGGATTTTAACAGTGTCCTCCGGGTTGACATAGATCTACTTTCTGAAACGTAGAATATGAGAGTAGCCCGGCTCTTAAAAAGGACATTTTTTAGGTGGTGCGACTGTTATTCCTTTTGAATGCGTCTTCCAAGATTTGATTGGGAATGGTAGGAGAAACATTAGATAGAATGATACGTTGAGGCGGAGAGATGAGAGGTTTCAGTTCAATAATAACGTTATTTATGTTTACACTTTTGACTTTAGACGTTAGCTCAGTGGCAGTTTTGGTGGAGTCTAACTATATACAGATTCCCGCGTTTGAAATGCGTGAAATGAATCTAATTGCACTGGCACCTACTATATTAGCGATGCTACTTGCGTAGGCTTGGATCGGAATACCTTCCTTGGCTTCTAATACTATTGCTTGTTCTTTCTTAGGATAATTGTTATTGTTAGCGGTTTCCGCATATGTTCGTCGTTTGGTTTCAGTAGTCGGTTGGGTTGAGTCGATCATGTTACTGGTCGTATTTAGGTTGTCGTTGTGGTTTTTTAATTCTGCTGGCATTCTTGATTGCCGAGTGTTAACAAGAGCTCCCGGCGAATACGGGGCTCTGGTGAAAAATTCACTATGCACATTATCACTTATAAAGTTTACTTGTACTTCGAAGATGGCACTCGCGAACGGTCTTGACGCTAAGCGATCTCAACGAAGACTCTGGTTACAAGTTTTGGTGCAGATGTGCGAGGATTATTTTTTATTCCAAGTACCATTATTTTTTCCTTCCTGAATGTTAATTTATTGGGAATGGGGTTTTATATTGCTAAATGAAATAAACTCTTATTTGTGAAATAATACTTAGATATTTATTGATACTTTTATATAGCACGAGGAAGGGCAATTTTGACCACACCTAGCGAGTTTTGTCACAAGACTAGCAGAACGCAGTGGTCGAAATTCTTACAACCCCGTCCGGGTCCTTCAGCCCCATTGTTCTGTTTCTCGATGTTTTCGAACTTTCTAAAATGCCAGATGTGGCTTAGCTTCTTGGAAGAAGCCCTTGAAAAAGTACGTTAAGAGAAAGCTGGTTTATTGTTAATTTTTGCTTCGTAGTATTTCTGTATTCAATTTCCAACACGCCCCCTCAAAAATTAATCGAATAAACGAATGGACGTTATATCGTACAGAATTGACACATTCATACATGAAGCAAAAGATACAACCAGTTCAAATTTACTAATTATATAATCTAGCTTTAATAAACTATTTCTAATAAAGTACACCTTCCTTATGCTTTCTCTGGGGGATTACACATGGTCCAGCATTCGCTGCTAAGAATCAGGGAAAACCCAGAAAAACCTGATCAGACCATTTCATACGACAAAAATGGTTAATATATATTTTACTGCAGGCCCAATCCAATTCTGCCTTGCAGGAACCTTGTTGCCTGTAATGGTTTAGTCAGCGCGTCAGCAAGTTGACCTTCTGTGGGAACATAATGTAATTTTATTACCTTTTTCTCTACCTGTTCCCTTGAAAAATGATATTTTATATCAATATGATTTGACCGTTTGTGACTTGTTGGATTACTAGCGATACCAATACAACCATTGTTGTCCTCATAAATTACTATCGGTTCCGAAATATTTATATTAATACTGGTCGCTAAAGACTTTAGCCATAAGGCCTCCCTGACAGCTTCAAAAAGCGCCATATATTCAGCCTCTGTCGATGAGGCAGCCACTGATAATTGTCTTTTTGTATTCCAACAAATCGTACAACGCTCAAACAGTTTGAATAAGTACCCTGTTGTACTTTTCCTGTCTAAAATATCATTTCCTCCCCAGTCAGAGTCTACGTAGCCCGTTAAAATGTTATTGTAATCGCCTTTTGTATACGTTAATTTAACATCTATTGAGCCTTTCAAATATCTTAATACCCTTTTTAGGCATTTCCAAAGCTCTTTATTGTTTTTATTCATATACCTACTTAACACATTGTATGCCGGTGGCATCTGAGGCATTTAAAACTGTAGGTGAAGAAAATATTTAAAATTTTATACATTATTGTAAAACACTAAAATTGGTTTGCATATTCATTATATGCAATTTAACGATAACGAAAAATAGAAACAAACAAATCGCCAAACAAAAGAATGTTGTATTATCGCAAACCCGGCGCTAAAGCAACAGACTTCCAAACCCGCGTTTTCGCGGGGCCGGCATACAATGTGTTAATATATTAACTGCGATACATATATCAGGCCGTGTACATACCATTATGTACATCAAACAACCAATAACATTTCTACACGGTGCATCATACTCTTCATCTGAGGTTAAAGCTAAGTAATCTAATTTGCTATCAAGAGGAACATTCACTGCTTTGCAATCATACATGTTAAATTTATTTAGAACCGTTCTTATATATGCACTTTGATCTAATGTTATTTTATTATTTGTTCTAATAACTTTGATTCCAAGGAATAATTTAATATCCTTCAGATCCACCATACAGAATCTGCCCATCAAATAATTTTTAAAATTATTCATACTATCAATTGGCTATTGGTAATGCACAATCCTATCCTTGACAACATGTTCAAAACATTTAGATAAATTCGAAAGGAGGCATATTGGTCTGTAACTAAGTACAACCCCGTCGTCGCTTCTCTTTTTTGGTAGCAAAACCAGCCTCGCAGTCTTCCAGTTGTGTGGGAATCTCCCAGATTTAAAACAATCGTTGAATAGCTCACAGAGCCCATTAGGCCATTTTTCGGCCAGGATTCTAACTGTGGACCCCTCAATGCAATCTGGGCCAACGGCCTTTTTTAGCTTTATCTTCATAGCAGCCCGTTTCACTTCGCTGATGTTAACCGGAGGGAACACAGGCTCGTCTTTAAACAGGCTTGGTGCTGTTATTAACGATTTTGATATTTCACTTGCCTCTGTGACAAACATCTCTTGTATGATTTTGATCGCTTCCCTGTGCTCAAGCAACGAGTTGTCACCATGGCCTTTTAATTTCTTAAGGACCACTTTATACGGCCTACCCCACGTGTCTTGATCGATTTCCTCACACAGCCTCGACCATGCTTTCTTTTTACTTTCTGCTATAGCCCATTTAAAATCATTTTTAGCCTTCTTATATACTGCCCGAAGATTCGCACCCTCCTCTTCACTGGCTTTGTACCTGTTTCTATGAAACGCCCGCCTTTTTAGGATGACCTCCCTTCTCATCTTGGCCAATGTATCGTTCCACCAATAATTGCCCTTTCTACCATCGAGCACTGCCGGCCTGGTACTTCTGGACGCCGTCACCGCTTTTTCAATAATGTTTATTCTTGCCTGAGTGTCTGGGTCGTCATTGGCCAACATAAGCCTCTCAAATTTCCTAATAAAAATGGTGTGATTTATCCATTTTTTTCTTCCAGCAGCACGACTCCCGCCAACAGGAGCGGCCCCGAAGGAGAAATCGTGGACAACGTACCGGTGGTCCGACGCAGAGAAAACGTTGAGCACGGCACTGCAAGTGAGTACATTACTAAAGTTTTTATTGACCAACGCGAAATCTATTTTCGAGGTCCTCCCATTCTTTTCGAAGGTATGACCCCCTACACTGTGGACCGGTATTAAGCTATTCTGCGTGGCAAAGCCCAGCAGCGCCAAGCCCCTGTCGTCCTGTTTATTTGAACCCCACTATTCATACTATCAATACCAGCTGTTGCAATTACAAGGTCATCCACGTACAATACTACGTAAATATTTTTAGAAATATTTCCTTTATCTAAGATGTAAATACAGCGATCAACAGGAGAATTTTTAAAACCTTTTTCTTTAAGAGCATTTTCAAATTCTTCAAACCAGCATCTTGCTGCTTGTTTCAACCTGTATAATGCTTTATTTAATCTACAAACTTGATTATTTGTATTTTCAATACCTTCCGGTACCTTCATATATATTTCCTCCTTGAAATTGCCATTTAAGAAAGCTGTTTTTACATCCATATGATGAATCAATAAACTAAATTGGTTTGCAAAGGCTATTATAAACCTGAAACTATAAATTCTTGCTACTGGAGCAAACGTTTCATTATAGTCTTCTAAATACTTTTGACTAAACCCTTTTGCAACCAATCGCGCCTTGTATTTTAATGGGTTTCCAAATTCATCGTTTTTAATTGAGAACACCCATCTGCAATCAACTATATTCTTATTTTCCGGTCTTGATACTAAAGTCCATGTATTATTAACTAGCAGAGAATTTATTTCCTCTTTAATAGCAGATTCCCATTCATTTCTATCATTTCTATCTTTAATTTCTTGATAGGAATTGGGAATTTTACAAACTATAGATTGTGCACACATCAGATAGTCATTTGATACATCATTCTCTTCGTAAGAAATTCTAGGACGCTTTTTAATTCTATCACTCCGTCTAATTTCTGATAAATCTCTTTTATTACTTTTATTGTCCTGAGATGAAGATATATCTTTTTCTACTCTACTTTTGTTTCCTTCAATAGAAACTTCTTTACTATGACTCGAGATTACAGAATCCATGTTATCGTCTGATTTATCAGTATCAGATTTATTTGCCTCTATTACTGATTTTGACTGCATGTCAGAAACATCAGCTTTATCACCAGAATTTTCCAAATCTGGTACATCTGATTTATAACTATCAGATTTTTTATCCTTTAATATTGATTTTGACAATATGTCAGAAACATCAATTTCATTACATGGTTTTCCAGATTCAACCATTTCAAATCTTACTAGAGGCCTGGATTCTAAAAAGTTAGTTTCATCTATTATAACATCTCGAACTACGGTATATTTACCTGTTCTCACGTCCCACACTTTATAACCATTTGATTCATACCCTACCAATATTCCTTTCCAAGACTTTTCGTCAAATTTTGATTTATTGGTTTTATCGTGTACGAAAACGGTAGAACCAAAGATTTTTAAATACTTTAACTGTGGCCTTTTGCCATGCCACATTTCAAATGGTGTTTTAATTTTACTTAACCCCTTTGTTGGAGTTTTATTAATTAAATATGTGGCAGTAAGAACTGCATCACCCCAGAACTTTTTATCTAAATCAGCACCCGCTATCATAGCGCGTGCCTTTTCAGTAATTGTTCTGTTCATTCTTTCTGCCACACCATTTAATTGTGGAGTTCGTGGAACAGTTAAATGATAACTTATACCTTTTTTAACACAATATGCCTTCATCTCATTCTACAAATATTCACGGCCATTATCGCAATATAGGTTAACTATTTTTAAATTAAAATGACCTTCACTTTTTGCGACATAATCTTGAAATACCTTAAATAATTCAGATTTATATGTCAGCAAATAAGTGACGCAATAATGCGTATACTGATCAATAAATGTTGCAAAGTAATTTTTATCGTTAATGCTAGAAGGAGTGATCGGTCCGCAAACGTCTGAATGAATTATAAACAATGGTCTATCTACATGATGCCTATCTTTAGCTTTGCTAAAAGGTAAACGTGCCTGTTTTCTTTTTATACAGGCCTCACACAAATTATCATTTGGTATTACCTTTTCGATTATTACCGCGTCATTTACCATTTGTTTGTTCTTTAATTCTAGAAATTTATTTCTACCAATATGACCTAAACGTTGGTGCCACAATTCATAGTTTATTTCTACTGCACTATTGACTAGACCGATAGGATTTACCCTATCACTATCTACTAAAAGGTTTATAACAATTAAATTGTTTGATGACTTACCATTCATTATCATCTTATTACCTTTTAGTATTTCAACCCCGTCTGGGTTGAAAACGGTTGTAAACCCTGCCTTACCCATCTTCGAAACAGACAGCAGGTTGTACGGGACGACAGGTTGTACGGGACGTCAGGTGAGTACAGAACCTCCTTCAGTTCGCCCCGAATGCCATTATTCGTAGTCACGTTTATGGTGCCTCTTTTTGTAGCCGAAATGTAGGTGCTATTCTTGGCTACCGAAATTTTAATCGGTGGCTCTAGCACTTCAAATTCAGCTGTCAGATCTTCATGATTAATGATGTGACCCGATGCTCCCGAATCGAGGATGAATGTCACTTTCGTGCCGTCTTGTCTTCCACATTTATGGTCGCCAGCCATAAATGCAAACCCTGTCGCATTTACATCCATTTGCGACGGATGGCTTACTTGCACTGTTTGAAGTGTCCTATTATTTTTAATATTTTTCAGTCCAAGCTGTTTCTTATAATAGTAACAATCACTTTTAATATGTCCTTTCCTACCACACTAGTAGCACTTCACTAATCGCTTATTGTTTGTTTTAAGTCTCTTAGCATTATATTTATTATTATTTAATCTAGTACTTAAACTACGTTTACTATGTCCAGATTCAAACTTGAAGCTTTTCAAATTCTCACTGTTTTTATTAACACTTAACACCTTCGCACTTGTGTCACTATTGTCTGTTAGTAATTTGACCTCATGGTCTAAAAGTCTGGTCTTAACAAATGCTAAACTTAAATTGTCCTCGGTCAGTATTTCAATGGCAGTGATCACACCATCGTAAGAATTCGGCAAAGTTAGCAACAAATGCGAAATCTTATCCGTTTCTTCTAACTTTGCGCCTGCCGCCAACAACTCTCCAATTAACTCCTCAAATTCGGTGAAATGTTTAATTAATGATGTTTCACCTTTCAGTTTCATTGATAATAATTTTTTTCTTAGTACCAGTTGCGTGGCGAGATTCTTACGTTCATAAAGATTGTCTAAGTCATTGAAATTGACTTTTACCCATTTCTCTGGAGTTACAAATCCCAGCATGGAGTCCGATAAATACTCCACGATAACACCCTTAGCAATGCGCTCTGCCCCCTTCCACTCTTCATTTTGTTGCATAGGAGTTTCCTCATTCACGACTTTTATCACATTCAGTTCGGTTAGTAAAGCCAGAATCCTAAACTTCCATACGCTATACTTCTCTCCGTCGAAAACTTTGATATTTCTCCTGGTGCTTGTGTTCTCCATTATTTCAAATTAGTTATCACTATATTATCACTAATTCACTTAATATACTTATAGCTTATTTAAACTTAGTTCTTAGTTTTAATTCACTTATTTCTATTTTTATTTTACCGTATACTTTAATTTAAGTTTATATCACTACAAGTATGTATCACTATAAGTTTAATAATCCGTGTTCACCTTTACGCAGTTAACAAATAAGAGTGAGTGTCTATTTCATACAATATTCTATTAAATAACGTACACTGGGCCCATAACCTATTGGAAATGGGGTTTTATATTGCTAAATGAAATAAACTCTTATTTGTGAAATAATACTTAGATATTTATTGATACTTTTATATAGCACGAGGAAGGGTAATTTCGACCGCACCTAGCGAGTTTTGTCACAACACTAGCAGAACGCAGTGGTCGAAATTCTTACAACCCCGTCCGGGTCCTTCAGCCCCATTGTTCTGTTTCTCGATGTTTTCGAACTTTCTAAAATGCCAGATGTGGCTTAGCTTCTTGGAAGAAGCCCTTGAGAAAGTACGTTAAGAGAAAGCTGGTTTATTGTTAATTTTTGCTTCGTAGTATTTCTGTATTCAACTTCCAACATAATTTCTTTGGATATTCTATACGTCTTTCATCTGTAATGTTACTTTTCTTTCATTATATACTGTGGTATTCTTGATTTATTTCGGTTTAGTGATTGTACAATTTTTTGATAATATCTGTTTTCATTACGTAGCTGCAGTACTAATTCATGTTCACATTAACTTAATCTTCTCGTCCTCGAGGTTTTGTTAATTTTGAAGAGTTCCGTTATAGGAAAACTGTTAACCACACAGTATATTGAAATCAACAAACGTGGGATGGTTACATCTCATTTATAGAAATTACTCCTTTTGTTTACGTGTTCAACTAGCTTTTTTGACTCTATAGGTGCTATGTTTAATTTTAGTGCATTTTTTACAAAATTTGTTTCTAATCATAGATTCTTAAATTATTTATCTTATTTTATTTACTCACTTGTTTTGAAAATTTTGAAAATTTTCAAACTATGCATTGTGTCCTGCTAAAAATATTGATAATACCTAGTAAAGAATATTTATCTATAAATCGTGTGTTGGAAATATAGTAATTCAAAGAAAGAAATCATTTGCTCTCTGAAAATGTAAATACCTTAGTTCTTTTACATGAAAATAAATGATTAATAGATTAAACGTTAAATGTTCATTATTTTCATCTGTATCTTAATAAAGAATGTGTTACAGATCATTTACGAACAACATAAATATTGGGATATTTAATTAACAACTGAAATATGAATGTGTCAGGGCACAATCGTGAAATTACACCTACATTTTCATACGCGTGTTCTTATGAATTTCGCTACTCGCATACTGGTATATCAGTAAAGTGAGGTCTCAGAGTGTGAACTTTATTATTTGATCAGCTTTTGCGCAGCGGTAGATATTATCGATCTAAAATGAAGAATACCCGCTTTTGCGGACGGACAGCTCATAGTTAATGAGATATATAACATTAAAGTTGTTGCCGAAGTTTATTACACATGAAATGAGACGGAGATACTAGAAACAAGCGTGCGTAATAACTCGGCAATAGTAGCAGTGCAAGTTCAAATTCTGTTGGGATATCTTTTTTTAAATCTTTATTTACATTCTCTGTCTATATCTGGGTCCCGTAGACCCAGCTCAATCGTACTCGAGTGCAGATTTCCTTCGAGTATACCTTATCTTATCCATAATTCCTTCGATAAAGACAAGGTTTCTCACTCTAAATGCTGTTATATAGCCCTAAAGTGTCACGGTGCTTCCGCTGTGTTTTACAGTCGGTTGTAGATGTTCTAATTCTAGTTCTCTATCAGGTTTTTATCCAAACCTTTCCTTTTTCGTCACATACAAAAATATGAAATTTCAATTCATGTGAGAAATTAGTGTTTTTCCAAAAGGTATTTTTTTTATTTCAGTAGTCCCTCGCAAATGCTAATCCCCGTATTCCAACAGTTTTTCTAATGAAATTTTCTGTTTTCTCTGTCGACCATGAAAATTTTCGCTTCTCAATATCCTTCTATTAGCTTCAGTAGATTCCGTTTTATTGAACATATCGTTACACATTGTAGTAATCTTAGGTACTGATTCGAATATTTTTTGCGCTTCACATATTACGGTCTTTCTTTCCCAAACGGCTGAAATCTTATGCAGTACGTTCGTTACTTAACCCTAGAACTCCTCAGGTGGGGGTTCCTCGAACCCACAAATTGAGAAACCTTAAATTAGAATCATTTCCTTTCCGTAAAAAATTCTCTTAAAATTATTTATTGTTGTATACATATTTAAGTTTGGTATTAAGAGGTTCCCGTTGCTATGTGTAAATATTAGTAATCATAAGAGAAATATAACTGACTACGAGCCGCGATGACGGTACGCCACGAGGCGGTGGCGATCACGCGAAGTGGACCCTCACGCTCTCCTTTTCTCCAAAGAATAAAAATTACAGAACGAAGAATGAAGCTATGTAACTAATTGCGAACTTTAACTGGAATGACACTACGAACTAAAATACATTGTAATCTGTATTAATTACAATGTTGTACAAAAGAACTAGATCGATCCCTTTGATAATTACATGATTAATGGTTATGGTTGCTATGTTTATTTACAGTAATCAATTATGGTAATCATGAAAATATAATTGGTTCACTGTCCATCTCTAGCCCTTAGCGGTCTGATGTCGAGTAGCACCCGACATCGCTTTTCGTTCTAGCAAGTCCGATGTCGCGTATGGCTCGACATAGTTTTGTATTCTGTCACGTCTTGTATCAAGTGTCACTCGTATTTAAGTTTCACTATGTCTCAATTTTAGACTACATAAGATAAGATAAGAACTACGGGATAGAAAATTTCAAATAAGCCATGCATCTTGAATTTCCTATATATGCGAAACATGCAACAGACAACCGGGATTGCATGTTGGAGAATGTTTTAAACGTTATCATACGATGGTTAATGATAAACTGTAAACAATAAAAAATATGTTTATATATATATTTCTCCCTGCGTTCGTGCTTAAAAATTTTATAATTTTATTTTATATAGCCACTAATTCATAAGTACGTTACGTCAGTAAAGTCATCCATGATCCACAATAAACGCAACCAAGCGGATAAGCGTCTGGTAAAATCTGTGTGGACCAGCTGGTACGCACTTGCGAATCCAGCTCGGTTCTGCTGCAACGAAACGGTAAAGAGCGTCCGGTCCGCAAAGGGCTAGAATAGGGCTATGCATATCATGTTGGAATTTACTTTATCTTGTAACCGTATAGCTACTTAATTTTAGATAAAGTTTACATTGTCATTTATATTATAATTTTAATGCTGAATCTGTCTGTACTTAGGCTGGCTACTCGCTCCATCAAATCCCAACTTGCATACTAGCACTATATACGTATTTCTTACTATTTTATCTACATCTTTTTTTGTTTGCGTTGTAATACGATACATCAGAATTTATATATCAATCATTGCGTGCTATTTCTGGAATTTTTATTTTATTGGTCTGTGGATATCAATTACGCTTTCCTGTCAGTAGTGTGCGTTAATTGTATGCCTCTTGTAACTCAAGGTCGGGTGTTGGCATACACACTCACACGCGGAATTAACGTTGTATAAGGTAGTTTAGATGAGAAAATGGTGTGCGTGATTATGTCTCCTCTTGGTGTTACCTGCTTCGTGTACGTTTCTGATCTGATTTTTTTCGTTGCCACTAGAGCCCATGGCCTTCCCAGGTCAGTAAAAAATTCGCTGCTTGATCTTTCTGAGTTTGGAAATAATGCTAATCAGCGATTTGGGATTTGTTAAACACTCTTCCTCTTAGGCCTTAACGCGGCCGCTGAGATGGAGTGTTACAATGGTGTTTACAAATGCGATGATGGCTGACAACAACGGGAAGTTCTTCCAGGTTCTTACCAACGGTATTTCACCCGTTACAATACACGCCAGAATGACTTTTCGGAGATCCCTCTTTTACAACACGTGTCTTTACAATGATCAGAAAGCAAATGTCGCCAGCGGACAGCGCTGTGATAACTTTAGACGACTGTTTCTCCGAATGTGATTGTGCGATTGTACTCTTTACGAATGATAGATGTTACGAATGCTAGATTTTTACGAGTGAATGAATGAATGCGGCGTTTGTGATTGTCTGCACGTTTTTCAAGCGCGTTTTTGTATGTGATTCGCGGTGCCGAAGTGACTCAGATTTATATAGAGGAGTTCGACTGGTCACTCATCCATACCTCAAGACGATACGCTAATTGGTTAAGGTCGAAAGATTAAGACTCCAATCGGCGTATGCGCTGAGTGCCACCAACCCCCTTACTTGTACGCTTAGCACGCGTTTCGAGAACGAGGTTGGAGTGAGCCATTCGGAGCGGGAAGGTTTCCCGCATTTTCGCAACGAAGGGGAAATTTCCTCCGTGTCAGTGTATCTGTCGCATGCGGGTACCGGCTGGGCGCCTTTCGGAAGTTCCTCATTTATGATACGCTTTTGGCTATTGTGGAATAACGGTGACTTGAAAATTAAACTATTGTCCCTATACGGAAGTTAAGAGAGTTCAAAAAAAGACGAAAATGCTAAAACTGCTTAATCCTTAGAAATGGCATTACCGGCACGCTCGTGTTATAAATGCGAATGGAATGCTTTCAGTAGCTGTTCCGTAGGACGGAACAACACGTATTTAGCTATTGAGGACGAGAAGAAGTGAAATATTAAAAACTCCAAATTACAAATAGCACTGTCTTTCGCCAGGACACGAACTAATCTGTTAATAACATACGAATCGTAAAGTCCAATCCTATACTCAAAAAGAGACTCCGTTCCGCGCCCGTGACATAAACCGCGTAAAAGGCGACGACTACATTTGAGCATTGTGTGCCTCAACATGTCTTGAACGCTCTGAGTTTAGGAAATCGAAAACCAGTCGCTTTGATCCGCTGCGATATGGGACGTAATTATTCTAAAGGGTTATTCTATCTTACCAAAGATAATGATTACGTTCGAAATGAAATCGAAATGTAAATTACTACCATACAATGATTGAAAGGTATGGCATTGTAATGAAATGTATCGCATGTATATGCTCATTTTAATCAGTGTTTAATGCGTTCTTAACCCCTTAACCTACGATTTACGTTCGAGAATTTTGGGCCGGAAACGTAAACAAACTCGCGCAGCCTTCGAGTCATTCGCACGACTTGTATCACACCGTTGCAGATTATTAATATTGTATTACTGATTTTTGTATAAACAAATTTTTTGTAATACTTGCATCTACCACAATTATTACATCAGGTTGTAATTACATATCAAATATTCCACAAATATTTATAGCTTTAAGAGGGCGTCGCCGCTAATATTTACGTTTCGTCCGATTATCTGCTACGGGCTCTGTCCGTCGTTGTCGGTTAAGGTGTTAATACGACTAGCCTTGTGGCGGTGCCATTTGTTCCTCGAATGCAGCGCCTGCCAATACTCATTGTGTCAGCTATTTGAAATGTGTTTTTTCGCTTTCTAAATGTGTGACCTCCGCCACAATTTGTTGTCCGGAACGACCATCAAATCACATTCAGGTATAGTCTTCCGCTCACTTTAAGTCCCGCGGCAGGAATGCGAGAAAAGTAGAGGGATACACCTATTCTCACGCACACATTCAATTGTAGTTCGCTATTCGTCACGGCAGTTACAGACACATGTGGACTGACTGACAAGGTCAGCGCGATAGAAGGAGATAATGAGAAACACGCGACAGGCAGCGCCCCATTGTCGTAGATGTAACATATTGCTATTATACAATAGTTATATCTGATAGAAGACAACAATTCATGCTAGTTCTTTATAATATGCTAGGAAAGCATTGGCTATATAATTACCAGTAGGATTATTATATGCGGTAATAGCAATGTCAAATTTTAATGCCTTTGGAACATTGTTCTCTTGGAAAACATGGCTTAATAGTTTTTTGTAGAAAATGACTAGAGTTAAATCGGATTATGTTATACAAAATATTTGATTCCATTAAGGTTAATTAATTATATTTCAAAATCATCTTCGATACTCCATTTATAGAAAAATGGTTAATATTACATAATATCCTTTTTTAGACTAGATAAATCTTACGAGATAAAACGGACATTTTATGCATTAAACATAAGCATAAACAAAACCTCAGTAGTTTATAGTCTCCAAATTTTATATTTATATGCATATTGAGATAGGGACGCAAAGATATCTCATCGAATTTCTTTTATTATTACTAAGTGAACATTTTGAATCGCTTGTTGCGTTAGCTCACTCTTGCTATTGATTTTATTTCATCAATTGTTAGCAAAACGTAATAGTCTACATAAAAACCTCTTTTGAAGATACATGCTGCGTAAGGGAACTTATCGTGTTCGTTCTGCGCAAGCTGATTCAAACATCGTACAGATAGAAATGGGGCGCAAGCGGTTCTGTGGGTTACCGTATACGGTTCAAAGATTTCAATTGCATCGTCTATGGAATCGCGCCATAAAATTGTTTAAAAGGCTCTGTTATCAAGGTGTACGTTAATCTGCCTGACCATTTTCTCAATATCTGCCGTCAATACAAAAACATGAGGCCGAAGCGGAAGAAGTCTATACTCGACTCCTTTATAATCGCGTGATACGCTGCTAGTTAGAAACCCTTGCCGTCTCAACCCTTACTGACCTGTCATATGTCCTGATGTGATGTATTCTTGCGAGAACTGTTCATAATACTCCAAAAGACTAGGATTTCGTTGAAACTTGGACTCTGAAGCATAGAATCATTTCAATACGAGATTCACCAATGCACTTCTTCCGTTGAGTAAAAGGCAAACGTACCATATATCTTCCATTAGAATCGCGGAATATAGTATCAACAGTGATTTTCACAGTCTCATTCTTCCTTTAAAAAGTACTGTTTTTCAGGAATCTTCTTGATCACACCACTCTTACACGCTTGGGTCTAGAACACCGTGACAACCGGGTCGAAACACCGGCGCACGCACTCCGCCTAACCGAGTAAGTAAAGAAACGATGAAAGTAGTGGTATTTTACCGGCGATGTTACCATCTCCCACTTATGCTACACCTCTCATGTCTCCTTACAATGCCAGACTAGAGTCAAGCTCAACAGGGTCTTCTTTCCCCGCTAATTTTTCCAAGCCCGTTCCCTTGGCAGTGGTTTCGCTAGAAAGTAGATAGGGACATCATCATCATCATCATCATTTCCATCTCAGCTATGCAGCAAGCGAGCTCCCACTCATAGCTGCCTCAGTTCTGTTCTCTGATTGCTCTGTGGCAATCTATAGCTGGACGTTCCTTCTTGAACCAACATACTCCTTGAGCATTGGTTGGTTCTGGAGTTCTCTCAATGGTATTTTGTTCTTTAAGGGTCTCTTAGCCACCGGGTCCCTCAACCTACAGAGTTCGCCGGTGTTACCGTCCCATGCCGCGTGGAGGCGGACCCTGTTCTACTTAGATCAGTGTCAATTGATTCTATGTATTTACTCCGTTCCAGAATTATATTCTTGGCAACGGAGTTAAACTTTTCAAACTCAGCCTTAGTGTTTATCAAGCGGCTTTTTCGTTCTTGCCCCTGGGGCCTCTGAACACCTCTAATACTTTCGTAAAGAGGGCAGCTCCCCAGAATATGGTTCACAGTTTCTTCGCAGTCTTTGCACAGAGGACACATACCCGTGGTGGCGGCTTTCCTCTTATAGAGGGTTGCGTTAAATGGTCCATAGCCGGTAATGAAGTACACACAGTGTCTTCCCGGCCAGAACCATTTATTTTCTGTCTTAAAATCCACCAGTGGGATAAACTCGTAGGTCGTTCGACCATGAGAGCCGTTATCCCACCTCTCTTGCCATTTATCTCTAATCACTCGGTTAATAGTTCGATATTCTTCTTTAAGAATCTCGAGTGTTAGATCGTCTCGTTCTTCGTAGGCGTAATCCTTCCACTGTACCGCGGAGTTCTTTCGAACCCGGGCACAAAGTCCTATTCTTATTATTTCCAAATCGATTGGTAGGACGCCAGCGATGACCTGCATCGCTGCTGTGGAGGTCGTTCTGCATGCCTTTGTCATAATAAGCAAGATAGCTCTTTGAGCGGCGAAAATGTGTCGTGAGACATGCGGTTTGCTAACTCTATCGAGCCACGCTGTGGCACCATATGATATTATCGGCAGAAATACCGACTTATAGAATGTGTACAGAACACTGGCTTTGATTCCCCACTCTTCGTGGGCTACTCTTTTTAGAGTAAGTATAAACTTTACGGTTTTGTCTCGTATGTATTTAGCGTGAGCTACGAAATTGAAATTTCGATCTATGATCAAACCAAGATATTTTGTTTGCTCCGCATATTTTATATTTTTGCCACCCAATTTTAAAATTGGGGGTCTTTCTTTGTCAAATTTTCCTTTTATCATAATCCCGCAGGTTTTCTCTGAGGATAGTCTCAATTTGTGCAATGTGCACCATTTGTCCAAAATACCCAGCACTTTCGTTCCCAAGGTCTCTAGACCTGCTCGCGAATTGGCCTTGACCAGCAAGACCAAATCGTCGGCATATGCTATACTTTCAACTTCGCTTTTAGCGAAGTTGTTGTCAAATTCGTGCAGCAGCACGTCCATACACCAACACCACGCCACTGGTCCGATGACGGATCCCTGTGGGCAGCCCTTTTTCATTGTGCTGGATATGCGTCTAGCGTTCGAGTTCGAATTGATAATCATCTTTCTCCTCTTAAAGTAAGATACTATCAAGCGAACGATCGTACTGCTGCATTCAGAGTCAATTAGTCTTTTTACTATGGCGGGCCACCATAGATTGTCAAAGGCCCCCTCTATGTCCATAAAGAGGGCCAGAATGTATTTCTTATCGGGGCTCGAGGCCCCTTCTCGAAGTTTAAGAAGGGCGTCCTCAGTGGAACAACCCTTCTTGAATCCAAACTGACAATTGTGGGCTAGGCCCTTGTCAGTATATTGCTTTTGGATTCTATTTACAATTATCCTCTCAAAGACCTTCCCAAGCATTGAGAGGAGAGCAATCGGCCGGTAGGAACTCGTTTTCATCCTGTCACGATTTTTGTCTTTTAGGATCAGTCGCAGGCGAGCCTGCTTCCAAATCCTTGGAAAGGTAGCGTTCGAAAGGCAGTTGTTATACAACGCCAGTAATACTTCCCCGTGGTACTTGTAGAGGTGCTTCAAAATCTCAGGTTTAACCTGGTCAAGGCCTGGGGCTTTCTTACTTTTGCACTTTCCGATGGCTTCGTCGATTTCTTCTCGACTTACAGGGCGTTCGATATTGCAATTCCTGTAGAGTGCGATTTGCTGCTTTACCTCCAGATGTACCCCAACATCTGAAGAGCAATTACCATCTTGAGGAACGACCTGACTCAAAATTTGCGCCATTGACTCCCTCCAGGTTAGGGTGAAATCTCCGTTCGCCAACCTCACTGACGAGACCGGCTCGTCAGGAGTTAGCTTATCACGGCAGATTTTATACACGATTCCCCAGGGATCCCTATTGCCCTCTTCGAGGACAAAGTTCCTCCAGGAGTCTCGCTTATGTTTTCGGATCTCAGAGGTGTACTTGTTCCTAGCTGTTCGATATTTCTCTTGGACGTTTTCGACCTCGTCATTAATCCTCAACCTCCTAACCCGGGTAAGTTCTTTCTTACAACGGTTCGCAATCTTACGAAGGGTGGTCAATTCCTCACTCCACCAGGGTACCCTGATGGGTGGTTTACGGATCAAAGGTATTGCTTTGTCGCAGCTCGTTCGAATTGCACTCTTCAGGGACCTAGCAGCCGTGCCAGGGGTGCTGGTCGTCAGGCGTTCAAGGAAGTCATCGTTTAGTGCATCATCGTGACAGGCCTTCAGATAATTCCAATCGGCCTTTTTCAGGTTGTAACCTGACTTTTCACTTCGTCTGGCTACTACACCTGGTTTGTCGGACATGAGCTTAATTTCGATCAGACTGTGGTCGCTCACGTCACAGTCTTCTGAGACAGTCCATTCTATAGGCCTCCCCAGCAAGCTGGGGGTGATCAATGTCAAATCTATGTTTGATTCGCCTCTGCTTGTAACAAAGGTCGGTCTGGCGTTCGATCGATTTAAGACATGTAAATTGTTGGCGCAGAGGAATTCTTCAAGAACCTTTCCCCTGTCGTCAGTAACGTTCGAATGCCATAGAATGGACTTCGCATTCGCATCAAGTGTCACTATAATGTTCTTGCCTCTAAGCTTGTTTAATAGAGCTTCAACCTTCTCGAGGATGGGCTCTATTGCAAGTGAATACTGGCAATACGCATTAATAATGAACAGTTCATCAAGCCCAGGTTTGATGCTAAAGCACATGACATGTGCTGTGTCTTCAAGTCCTACTTGAAAGACTTCGAGGTTTTTGTCTGCCACTACCGCAGCAACCCAAGGGTTCTTGCAGCTCGGCTGCAGTATTGTCATTCGACTCGAATAACCCTTGACCCTGCCTTTGTAAGCATACGGCTCCTGAAGACAGAGTACTGTCTTCCGCTCACTTGAAGTCCCGCGGCAGGAATGCGAGAAATGTGGAGGGGATACACGTATTCTCACGCACACGTTCAATTCTCGCTCGCTATTCGTCGCGGCAATTACAGACACATGGGTACTGCCTGACAAGGAGGTCAGCGCGTTAGAGAGAGATAGTGAGAAACAAGCGGCAAACAGAGCCCCATTGGCGTAGATGCAACATATTACTATTATACAATAGTTATATCTAATACAGGATGACAATTTTTACTAGTTTTTTTACAATATGCTAAGAAAGCATTGGTTGTATAATTACCATTAGAAATAAGTAAAATTCTTTTTAGAAACAAAAATAATGGAATAAAAACTTAATTTAGAAGTACATAAAAATGAATCTGCATTCATTTCACAAAAAGTTATATATATAAATTGTAAAAATAAATGTACAATATGTTACCTTATTCGTCATTGGAACTTATGCTGGAGTCAGACTCAGCATCAGATTCTTCATCCGTTATGAGATCTATATGAGATCGCTATGGTTTCAATGAACTTTTAATTTTAAGGAAGATACATCGTTCCTTTTAAAAGTTTATACAACGAAAAACATGCACACTTCTATTACACACATATTTCATATAAGAAATTAATTTTTGTTTATACGATAAAACGTATTTCATTTTCAACAATCTATTTATCTATTCCAGCTATACAAAAAACCGTTAATATTACATAATATCCTTTTTTATATTAAATAATTCTTATGAAATAAAACAGGAACTTCATGCATTAAATGTAAGCATAAACAAAACCTCAGTAATTTGTAGTTTCCAATCTTTACATTTATATACGTATTGAGATAGGAACGCAGTTAAAATCTATTCCTACTACTATGGCTGAGCGCGTGGCTAAGGCTCAGAACGTGCGCTTAAGGTGGGGATGGGCGGCCCGATCCCTCTCTGCCCCTGTGCCGTCCCGCGGGACTTCAAGTGAGCGGAAGACAGTACTTGAATAGTTCCTTCCTCAAGTTTCTTTAGGAGGTTGGATGCTGCAGCGGCAGACCTCTGGGCGTTGATTTGAGCGAGCTTGATCATCACTGGACTAGCCTAGATCTATACCGCTCGATTTCTTTCAGATAGACCGGGCAGGTCTTAGACTTGACTTCATGGTCAGTCTTGTCTCGTTTAGCCCTCGTGCAGTTAATGCACTTGGGCTTTACTCCCTTTTTCTTGCTGTCACCCTTGAGGTGACCGCTCTCGCCACATTTTTCGCAGATTTGGCTCTCTGCCTTACACGCCTTTGCGACGTGTCCGTAACCATGGCACTTATAGCACCTGGTTACATTAATATATTCACGGACTCGATATGAGCTCCAGAACATATATATTTTTCCTTTGGAGACCAGCTCCGTGAATTCTGGACGTGGAAGCTCCACAATCCAGTTTCTATTCTTGTCTTTTGACAAGTAGCTATGTCGGAAGTGGACGGCTTCCGCTAGCTTTTTTAGTTCACTTTCCGACTTGCCGGGGAAGTTCTTCGTGAGAAGATCTTCCTTCAGCTCGTCGGATTTGTACTCCCCATCGACGTCATAAATAATGACGCTGGGGCTGAGCTTTTTCGGCTCTTCAATCCTTAGCCCGGCCTTAGCTAAGGATGAACTCTTAATAATCTCGGCATCTTCTTTGCTACCGAGTTCGACAATGACTCCTTTGGAGCGCATCTGTCGGATACTTTTTATCTTTAACTTGGACCTCTGGGGCCCAAGTTCTTTAGTGAGAGATTTTTTAATCTCTTCACTTGTTCTCTTGTCGGAGTCCTTGCTGGGACGTATCAGCAGGACATCCGACTTTTCCATTCTGGTAGCCTTCGCTACCGTTGCTAAGGGGGGCGTTCCCTTTTTTGGTACATTTGCCGAGCCGCACGCTTGCGCATACGACTGCGGCCTTGGTGGTGGATGTGCCTTGATGGCATCATTTTGGGCTTTAAGCTTCTCATTCTCGATGACGAGCTCGAGAAGCTTCTTTTCCATCTGGCCCCATTTGGCCATCACAGTTTTAATAGTGGCTAAACTGGTCTTACTCTTCTCGCTCAGAAGAGCGGATTCGAGTTCTGACCTCATCTGTTTAATTTCATCGAGGTGAGAGCCGCCACAGCTCTCTACCTCCATCACTGAATTTTCAGAATCTGGTTCTGAGTGCATCACTGGGGGAGTGGTCCCCCTCAGCCTTTTTCTTTTCGGGGCGCTGGTGGACGCCTTCCTCGTCGCACCAGCGCTCATTCCCGTCTCGTCGTCAGAGGAGCTGGTAGTGGTCAGCTCCTCTTTAGGTTTAACAATTGTTGGTTTGTTTGTGGTTTTATTCATAATTTTAGGTTGGGCCCACTTCAACATGAGAGCATCCATGGGCCCCAAAAAGCAACGTATGAAAAGAGGTCCGTCTGGGCAGAGCATCGTTACCCAGATAAGCCAATATACCACCGGGGATTGGCAGGTTCCCGGGGACCGGACGCTAGTTACAGATGCACCCATCTGCACACGTTACGGCGCCTAGTCCGTCTCGTGCCTCGTCGCCACGCCCGCTCAGCTTGAGGTTAGGGATTCTTTTATAGAGGCGCTCATCCTCGCGGTTCAGCCGGCTAAGGCAAGACCCCCGCTCCTGCGAAACATGACCACAGGTTTACGGTGTGTGTATGACTCAAGTCACCCCGGGTTCGTTAGGCCCGTACTGCAACACCGAAGCACTGTCTTGCGACAGCCAGCGTGTCAGCAGCCCCTGAGGTTAGTAGATATGGACATTTCATTTTTCATTTTCATTTCATTTCATTTCGTCTGCTGACTTGTGCGGTGATCGAGCATTAACTCATGTCCCGCCTATTTCTTATTTCTTAATCATAATTCTCATAACTTGGTCTTGTTTTTCTTTTGTTCTTAAAATTAAAATTTTGTTATTATTGTTCTTTTACTTATTTATTGTTCTCTTATTTTATAGGTCTCTTGGCCGGCGTTGTTGTTGTTCCGCCGTTTCCGTCCCTGCCACGAGGAGGCGGACCTATTATCTACTTTCTATTTTTTCTATTTGCGGACTTGTTGTCGGTGCAGGTAAGTGTGGGTAAGTGTGCTGTCTGTTGGTAAGTATGTAGCTCTTATATTATATATATTGTTTGTGATGTCATTAAAACTCTTAAGCGATTCTATTTCTTTTATGAGGCTGTGTTTGTTTATGGTACTATTGATTTGATTATGTCTAAGATGGTTATATGCTGGGCACTCGAAAAGCTGATGATCGGCTGTTTCGTCTTTTCCGCATATAGGGCAGCAAGGGTCTTCTACAACTCCCCGGTCATGCAGCGCGTGATTTATTGGGCCATACCCGGTAATCTGATATATTGCGGATCGGCAAAGGTTAATCCAATTATTTTTTAAGACAAAGTCTACTTCAGGAATAAACTCATGGGTCCTTCATTCGTGGTTTTCCAGATCCCATTGGTCTTGCCATACTTTTACCACGACTTGTCTTAACTTTTTTGTTTCTTCTGCGGCGCATGGCGGTTCGTCGGTTTCCCTGTAATAATACCCTCTCCATTCTGTTGTCAAGTTTCTCTTGACTCGTCCTATGATTCCGCGTTCTGTTATGTCCAGGTCCAGCGGCAGTATTCCACTGGCCACCTGCAAGGCTGCGGTCGAAGTGAGTCGATAAGCTCTTGTCATTAAAAGTAAAATTGTTCTTTGTGTTGCTAACACATGTCTCCTGACCATTGCGGTTTTCACCTTGTCGTACCATATTGGGGCACCATAAGCCACCATTGGAAGTACTGCGGCGTTGTATATAATCCTGAACATGTGGTATTTTATTCCCCAGTGTTCTTTCGATATCCTCCTTAGTGCCATAATGAAATGCGTGGCTTTGTCCCTAATGTATCTGGCGTGCGACACGAAGTTAAGTTTATTGTCAAGCACAACGCCTAAATACTTGGTCTCTTGTACAAATTTTATATTGGAGTCCTCTATTTTAATCACGGGATCCCTTCCTTTGAGATTGCCCTTAAACAACATGGCTACTGTTTTGCTACGAGAAATCTTTAATTTGTGTGTAGTGCACCAGTCTTGTAGCATCTCTATTGCCCTCTTGGATCTGAGTTCTATATCTTTTCTGGAGTTACCCTTGATGAGCAGGGCCAGATCGTCTGCATACGCGACGGCTTCTAGCTCCTCCTCATCAAAGGCATGAGCCATCTCCTGTAGTAGCCTGTTCATACTCCAGTTCCACGCCGCAGGGCCCACAATTGAGCCCTGTGGGCATCCCTTTTGCATATATCTGCTAATACTCTCGAATTTGCTTCCAATGGTGACTTTCCGGTTTCTGAAATACTCTTTCATGACGTTGACCAGTTGAGTGCTACAACCTGCAGTGGTCAAACAATTAATTATTGCCGGCCACCACAGGTTGTCAAATGCCCCCTCGATGTCGGCAAAAATGGCGATTACGTACTTGGTGCTTGCTGACTCTATCCCCTTTCTTATACGTAGTAACGCATCCTCCGTTGACTTTTTTGGTGTAAACCCAAATTGAGATTCACACATTAGTCCTTTTTCCTTAATGTGAATCTGAATCCTGCTGGCGATGATCCTCTCGTACACCTTGCCAACGGAAGACAATAAAGCGATCGGCCTATAGGTTCCAATCTCCGATTTTTCCCTATTTCCGCTCTTTATTATAAGCTGTAGTCTAGCTTCCTTCCAGGCTTTCGGGAAGGCGCCATTTGCAAAGCAGTTGTTCAGAAGGCTTAGGAACACTTGCTTGTTTTCTGCCCACATAGTTTTAAGCATTTCGTTCTTTATTTGATCTGGCCCTGGCGCCTTCTTATTCTTAGCCTTACGAATGGCTGCGTCGATTTCTAATTCGCTGATTGGGGCTTCTACATTGAGATTCTTGTATGCGTCAATATGCTTCCTGATACTAGTGTGCTCATCTGTTTCAATCAGCTGGTTGTCCTTTGGTATACACTTATCTAATAGAGCATTTATCGTTTCTTCCCAGCTTTGTGTTACTGCGCCACTGGGAAGGACTATGCTGCCGATTGCATCTGGTTTCCTAATTTTGTCTCGAACAATTTTATATGGGATACCCCAGGGATCTTTTTCAGATTCCTGTGTGACAAAGCTTCTCCAGGATTCCAGTTTTGCCTTCTTGATTCCCGCCACGTAATCATTTCGCGTTCTCCGGTACTTTTTGGTTGCTATGTCTATTTCAGCTGCTATATTTATTCTTCGTGCTCTCGACAAGCACTTTTTCGCCTGCTTCGCCAGCCTTCGGAGTGCCGCAAGTTCCTTGCTCCACCACGGGACCACTTTCCTTTTGGGCTTTGCCCTTAGTGGAATGGTCTTGGAACAAATATCATGAATCTTTCTTGTGAAAACTTGTACGGCATCCTCTGGATCTAGTGTGGCCAACAGCGTGATAGTTTCCTCATCGTATTCCTGTTTCATGTTATTCGTGAAGGCGGTCCAGTCGGCTTTGGCAATGTTATAGCCGGCTCTTACCCTACTGACCGGTTCACTTCGCTCCGCAGAGGTAATCCTGAAAGTGATGAGGTTGTGGTCACTAGCAGTAATCTCTTCACTAACCATCCAGTCCCTGATGTTGCCGGTGAGACTGTTGCTCACCATAGACACATCGATATTGGATGTTCCTCTACTTGTCGAGAAGGTATGATGTATGCTGGGCTTGTTCATGATATACAGATTATTTTTTAACAGAAAATCTTCCAGGACTCTTCCTCTATCGTCCGTGCAACTGGCAAACCAAGCCTCCGATTTTGCGTTAGAGTCCATAGCCAGAATTATGTTCTCTCGATTCAGAGTGCTAATCATCTCCTCTATTCTATCCAGTATGGGCTCGATTGGTTCTGAGGGTTGACAGTAAGCGTTTATGATATTTAACTTTTTAAATTGCTTGGTTCTTATTTGCAAGCACATCACGTGCTCCGATTCTGCAACCGAGAACTGGAAGACATCCATATTTTCTGTTTTTGCGACAATAGCAACCCACGGGCAGCCGGAGTTGGGCTGTGTCACCAGTAGCCCTGGTGAAGTATACCCCTTCACCAGTCCTTTATACGCATAAGGCTCCTGTATGCATAGGATATCGGTATCTTTCTCCAGTAGAAACTGTTCGAGGTCAGCGGCAGCCGCAGCTGATCTTTGAGCATTGATTTGACCGATTTTTAGGTCCATTTTATTTTGTTTTTGTATATCTCCAGAAGCCTTTGATATTCAGGACAGCTCCGGCTCCTGACACTGTGTTGCACATCCTTTCTCTTCGATCTGACGCAGTTTATGCACTTCAGTGTGCTTTTCTGCGTACATTTATCCTTTGCATGGTCTTTTCCTCCGCAGGTCTCGCACAGCTGCTCTGGTTGGTCACACACCTTTGCAATATGCCCATACGCGTGACACTTGAAACATCTTACGACATTAAAGAATTCCCTTACTCGGTACGTTCGCCACTTCATGTAAACTCGCCCCTGATCGAGTAGGGTCTTCAAGTGCCGCCCTGGTACCTGTACAATCCAATTCATTT
>JAOPTO010000975.1:0-7500 GCA_033822845.1 Tetrapedia diversipes | reverse complement strand
TTACCCTTAGGGGATTCATCCTTATGCCCTTCTTTCAATTTCTCCGTGAATTCAATTATTATTCTCTCGATATCGAGAGGACCCACCATATCCTCTCGGGCCCATCGCTGGACTTCCTCCTCTATAACTCTTAGATCGTTTCCTTCGTCCAGCGAGTAGGCTGTTATTGCCTCCCGAAGTGCCTCTTGCCATTCTTCTGGGCCGTCATCGGCACTAAGGGGGTTTCCCGCTAAGTCATCGGTGGCCGATATGTATGAGGTGCTGGTGGAATTGCTCTCACTTTTGCTATCCTCTTCGGCCACCTCACCCTGAGCGGGCAAGCACCTCCTTTTATCGCTTATTTGCCTTAAGGTTTTGCCGGGTAGGAACTCCTGAATTTTGACATTAGGCTGTCTCAGGTGTTTGAACTGCTCGTTTAGTTCGATTAGCAATTCCGTTTCCTCTTTAGACCAGACCGAGGTGCTTCTGACTGGTCGGTTCCTACCCTGGCTTGAGCCACTAGCCATTCTCTTTTCATTTCTTATGTTTGGGTGTCGCAGCCTTTCGTGCTGCGACAGCCCTCTCTGTGTCTTAAAGCTATCCCCGCAGGAGTCACATTTGTATGGGTTGTCTGTTCTTTCGACAAACCCTTTGCATTTCGGTAAGTGGCACCTACATCCATGTAATTTTTCAAAAGTTTTCTTACAGGTGCCACATCTCCATAATACTTTTAGGTCAGGATGTTCCTGTTCCATATGATCATTAAATTTAGACTCCTGCAGGAATCTCCTATTGTGGCCCTCCAAACCACAGGCGTTACATTTCATTTGCCCGCTCAGAGGCAGATCCACTACTTGTCCATTCTCATGTCCATTTGAATTGCCTTGTCGTCGTAATGTGGCCCTCCGGTCCACAGCGGACAAGTCCGCCACGGAGGTCCCAGGGCCGGGGACCCCCGTGTCCGAGGCTCCATTCGTTTCGTCCAACATTTTGGGTTATACCAATATTCCTCCTTTTCAATTCCAATCATTCCGTCTCATGTCCTTTTGAATCGCCAGGTCGTAAGTGCAACCATCCAAGGAGATTCAGTTCACTACTAGCCACCACTTCAATTTTGATTTACTCCCGAAGGTAGGTGGCAATTTATACAAAGTGCTGGCGGCGTGTTGCTTTCCAGCGGCGTATTGCTTTCCAGCGGCGTATTGCTTTCACAATACGACGCCTTAGAACAATACCACCGCCGGTATTGAAGAGTATAGAATATCCTTCGGGAGCTCAGGGCACCATGTACCCACTACTACCGCCAAAACCTTGTCTTTCGCTCCTAGGTGGCCAGTAGCTCACCTTTTCTCCTAGCTCGGGTAGGTGGGGTCGCTACTCCCCAACGGTGTGCACCATCACCGCCCTGCCTTAAGAGAGTCATAGTTACTCCCGCCGTTTACCCGCGCTTTTTTGAATTTCTTCACGTTGACATTCAGAGCACTGGGCAGAAATCACATTGCGTCAACACCCGCAAGGGCCATCGCAATGCTTTGTTTTAATTAGACAGTCGGATTCCCCTAGTCCGTGCCAGTTCTGAGCTGAGCGTTGAATGGCGGCCGAAGAGAGCGACCACGACGGCAAGCCGCCACGGAAGCCTCGCAGCAAGGAAGATCCGCGGGAGGCCAAGGCACGGGACCGAGCTCGGATCCCGGGGGCGATATAAATATCGCTTGCCCGTTCAGCTTCGCCCAGGCCCGGCACGTCAGCCAAGCCCGCTTCCCGACCAAGCCCGACACGCCCCGCTCCTCAGAGCCAATCCTTATTCCGAAGTTACGGATCCAATTTGCCGACTTCCCTTACCTACATTAATCTATCGACTAGAGGCTCTTACCTTGGAGACCTGCTGCGGATATGGGTACGAACCGGCGCGACACCTCCACGTGGCCCTCTCCTGGATTTTCAAGGTCCGAGGGGAAGATGCGGACACCGCCGCAACTGCGGTGCTCTTCGCGTTCCAAACCCTATCTCCCTGCTAGAGGTTTCCAGGGAACTCGAACGCTTATACAGAAAAGAAAACTCTCCCCGCACCTCCCGACGGCGTCTCCAGGTCATGTTGGTTTACCCCGACGAGCACTCTTATGAGGGCCCGGAATGGTATACGGTTCCGCTGCCGGGTTCCGGAATAGGAACCGGATTCCCTTTCGCCCGATGGGTGTGTGTGTTTACATAGTCTCGTTCGTTCAAATTTTGCGTGTTACATATATGTTAGGACACCTCATCTACATATGATTTCTCATAGGGCTTAGGATCGACTGACTCGTGTGCAACGGCTGTTCACACGAAACCCTTCTCCACATCAGTCCTCCAGGGTCTCGCTGGAGTATTTGCTACTACCACCAAGATCTGCACCGACGGCGGCTCCAGGCAGGCTCACGCCCAGACCCTTCTGCGCACACCGCCGCGACCCTCCTACTCATCAGGGCTTCATGGAGGACGGTCCACACCCGCGAGGGGTCAAAGGACGCACGTCACTCCCCTCTTGCCGCTGACGGCGGAGTATAGGCGCGACGCTTCAGCGCCATCCATTTTCAGGGCTAGTTGCTTCGGCAGGTGAGTTGTTACACACTCCTTAGCGGATTCCGACTTCCATGGCCACCGTCCTGCTGTCTTAAGCAACCAACGCCTTTCATGGTATCCCATAAGCGTCGACTTAGGCGCCTTAACTCTGCGTTTGGTTCATCCCACAGCGCCAGTTCTGCTTACCAAAATTGGCCCACTTGGCACTCTGATCCAAGATCTCGTGGCTTCATTGATCCAAGCAAGCCAGAGATCTCACCCATTTAAAGTTTGAGAATAGGTTGAGGTCGTTTCGGCCCCAATGCCTCTAATCATTCGCTTTACCAGATGAGACTCGTCAGCGTTCGAAACGAGTGCCAGCTATCCTGAGGGAAACTTCGGAGGGAACCAGCTACTAGATGGTTCGATTAGTCTTTCGCCCCTATACCCAGTTCCGACGATCGATTTGCACGTCAGAATCGCTACGGACCTCCATCAGGGTTTCCCCTGACTTCGTCCTGACCAGGCATAGTTCACCATCTTTCGGGTCCCAACGTGTACGCTCTGGGTGCGCCTCTTCTCGTAATGAGAACGAGACGCCCCGGGAGTGCGGGGCACCATCGTAACGGTGCCCATCCTCCCTCGGTCGACGCTTAGGCCGACCTTCACTTTCATTTCGCCTTTAGGTTTATGCATCCCAATGACTCGCGCACATGTTAGACTCCTTGGTCCGTGTTTCAAGACGGGTCCTGAGAGTACCCAAAGCAGTAGCGTCGCCGACCGGTAATTCAGAGCTTGGCCAGTCCAAGGACACCGCCTGCCAACAGCTGGTCATGCCCGGGGACGGCACCAGGTCCGTACCTCCGGGTTGAAGCTGATCTAGCTTGCGGCGGGCCTGACGCACACACATTCGAGAATGGATTGGTTGCGGCCCGATACCGTGCGAGTACCGTCGTGCAGCCGGTCGGGCGACCGAGGGTCTGTCGCGTGCGCGCATGGCGACGAAACAGGCGCCCTCTCGGGCCGTAGACCGACACGCAACGGGTCGCGACGTTCTACTAGGGGAGAAGTGCACGACTACAGCACCGGAACATTCAAGCCGAAGGTGGTGTGCCCTCGCCGTGGAACCACGAAGGTCCATTCGGGGCATCGCGCACCGACGGGAGCCAGCGCCGTTGACGATGAATCTCCCCATTCGATCTTTTGGGTTTCTCAGGTTTACCCCTGAACGGTTTCACGTACTCTTGAACCCTCTCTTCAAAGTTCTTTTCAACTTTCCCTCACGGTACTTGTTCGCTATCGGTCTCGTGGTCGTATTTAGCCTTAGATGGAGGTTACCACCCACTTAGGGTTGCACTCTCAAGCAACCCGACTCTAAGGAGAGATCCTCCCGAAAACGCGTACCGGTCGCTACGGGCCTGGCACCCTCTATGGGTAAATGGCCCCATTCAAGATGGACTTGGACGCGGTTCGACGTCACGGGACAGACGGATCCTCCCAAACACTACATTTCCCAGCGGAAGAACCGCGGGATTCAGTGCTGGGCTCATTCCTGTTCGCTCGCCGCTACTAAGGAAATCCTTGTTAGTTTCTTTTCCTCCGCTTAGTAATATGCTTAAATTCAGCGGGTAATCTCGCCTACTCTGAGGTCGTCATATACGTGTATTTTTATTGTATGCGTAACAACAACAATAAAAAAAAACCTGAGTTACGCACAGTTGAGAGTGGCGACAAAAAAAAAGAAGTAAGAGAGAGAAGGTATAGTCGAAAGTCGAAAAGACATTTGTACAAGAAACATGGATTCTTAGTTTTATGCACCGCACCATAGTGCCAATTTATATCGCAGGTTCGAATCGGAGAGACGCTCGCTGGACAACCGAAGAATTTCCCGGGTTTTTGACGTCCGTCCTGTATTTAAAAAAAAAGCAATGCTTGGTATAAACTATTCTCCAGCGGTTCCTATATATCGTTTCGCCCTTTAATCTCGAACGTCTCTCTGTGTACAATATAAAAAAAGAGCATCGAAACGGCGCACCGATCCTCCTCATAGTCATCCCGATTCTTTATTATTACCCTAGATCCTTCAGAACGAAGGACCAGGCCTGGGTGAGTCGGAGGTGCGCAACACGGATCTCAAACTCTTTTTATATGTACGAGAGAACGTAAAAGGGACAAAAAACAGAACGCACGCAAGTGGAGATAGACAAGCTTCTTTTTCTCTTTCCAGGGACTGGACGACCGGCTTCTGGTTGCGCGGTCTCTCGCGATCGACAACGAAAATGGCATGGGGTGACCAACACAGAGCGTGGATGCAGCTGCTGCCAACTCCCGACCGTTATCGACGAGTCTTTGATTTATTCGAACATAGCCGCGCCAAAGGGGAAAAGATATTCTCCTCTCTTCCCTGGGGCTCTTTTAACGAATAATCGTACCCCGTCGTCGATCGGGGTAAGAAAAGTCAAAATGGCAGCGTACAATACACACGCACACCGAGTCTCTTGTACCCCTTCCTCTCTTTCCCATCTTATTTACGTCGCTCGTTCTCTTTCTGTGACTCTCAGTCGTTTCATTTCAAACGACGTCGGGGCGCGGGTATATGTAATTTTGGTGTGCTCCAAACGACTTGACGACACCTCTCGGATCGAGCGAGTGGCGGATGCCGTGGGGGTTACTGTTTGTATTTAACACGGGTAAAAAAAACAACAATAGAAACCTGACAATTACGGACGAAGCGGTGCTTTAACAATGGGCGGTCGTCAAAGTAAGATCTTTAGAACAAAAATCGAACCGACGACTCACGACGCCATTTCAGCACTCTCGCAGGTTCGCCCGAAAGGTTTCCCTCCGTGAATAAATACATCCCACACACTCGGCGCCGCACGCGCACGCGCGTACGATCCGGGGGGCAAAGTCTTTTAAGGAGGCACACACCTCCGCGACGAACGCCGACGAACGTTCAACGATCGCTCGTACGTATACGCATGCATCTCCTCCGATTATATCGAGATAATCTCGATCTCTCTAACGAGAACATCCCTCCCGACTCGGAAACGAGTCCCCCCATTCGACAAGGGGACCGACCGACGACGGGGTATTATCGTATCGTTCTCGCAGAGGTGAAACATGAAGGAGAAAGCAAAACGCAACGCAAGCAGTATATAGGTTACGACGGGGTATTATCGTATCGTTCTCGCAGAGGTGAAACATGAAGGAGAAAGCAAAACGCAACGCAAGCAGTATATAGGTTACGTAAACGACCCTCAGCCAGGCGTGGTCCAGGAATTGTATCCGTGGACCGCAATGTGCGTTCGAAATGTCGATGTTCATGTGTTCTGCAGTTCACACGTTGACGCGCAATTAGCTGCGTTCTTCATCGACCCACGAGCCAAGTGATCCACCGTTCAGGGTAATCGTATAATATTGTATTTCGTTCATTGGTCTAAATACTCGGTTCAAAAAAAGCCGAGATCCCGACGCAACTCCATGAAGGAGAGGCGGGCTAGTCGCCGCGTCGCAACGGATTTTTTACGTCCGTTATATGCGACGATCGATCGACGACACAATATTGTGTCCCGGATGTTTGTTCGTCGGATCGTGGGTGGGTCACGTAAACGTGGAACACCAGCACACGTTGATCCGACGATCGGGCGCAAAGCACGTTTAATGAAAAATCAACAACCTCGAGGAGATCGTCGCAACACGAAGAAAACGACGGGGATTGCCCCGATAACTGGATTCATCGTGTTTAATTTAACGACCTCCCAGAAACCAAATTGCAAAACGCTTGCAAGCATGTCCGTCTCCCAACCGTCATCAGTTTCTCCCATTCTTTTCACCTCTCTCACGCTCGTTGTTCCCGGGGTTGTTCGTTCAGGTGAGAATCGATAGGAACCGACGATCCCGTGTTAATAAACCTGGGCACAACCTTCCAGAAGCGGTCTTTCGTCCCATCGATTCGTTGCGAGTAAAATTGTTCGATCTCGCAACGACGTGGGTGTCCGACTCACGACGACTAGGAGAAGGGCTTAACGGCAACCGGGCGAAGGTTACTCTCTGAACGAAATTAACACCCGCTTGTTTCAACGGCGGTGGGCTACCAATTAGGGAGTAACGGGGTCGAGGCTCGAGTTCTGTGTAGCCCGTTAACCCGTTTTTTTTAGTTTTCGTTTTATTTATATATTTTTCGTTCAGGTGAATGTCAAAAAGTCGATAGGGATCGCAGCACGCGTGACGATCGGACGCACAACGAGGGCGAATACCTCGCGAAGCGGTCTTTCGTCCCATCGATTCGTTGCGAGTAAAATTGTTCGATCTCGCAACGACGTGGGTGTCAAGACTCACGACAACGGAGGGTGGTGCCCCTTAACGGCAACCGACGAAACACAGTGAGCGTGGTCCCTCTCTAAACGAAATAAATAAACAAACACTACTTATAAACGGATCGGCACTACTCTACTCGAGATGACCCATCGTTTCCTCGCTCGGGTGGCATTACGAAGTAATGTGTCGATAGGATCGAAAACAATTGGCATAGGGGCCCGACAAACGCGCCTCGAAGCGGTCCATTTCATCCCATCGATTCGTTGCGAGTAAATTGTTCGATCTCGCAACGACGTGGGCGTCAAGACTCTCGACAACGAGGGTAACGCTGCTGGCGTACCAAAAGATTCGTCCCCTCCGAACGAGTACTACACGGTCAGGGTGGAATGTAAACACTCTACTCGAGATGACCCACCGTTTCCCCGCTCGGGTAGCATTACATAGTAATGTGTCGATAGGATCGAAAACAATTGGCTTAGGGGCCCGGGGAATATGAGTATGAAGGAGATAGCCCGTTATATATACATCTTATACTGGGTTTTGCCGGAATCCATGCTTTCCCATCAGGGGAACATGAGTATGTTGGAGGTAGCACGTTATATCTATGCCTTATACTGCGTTTTGCCTGAATTGATGTCTTCCCATGAAGAGAACATGAGTATA